>WEIS01087186.1:1314-20753 GCA_013389965.1 Todus mexicanus
AGTCAAGGATAAGAGTTCCTCAGCATCATTCACTGATCAGAGAAGAGACTGAAGAATCACAGATTTCTGATGCAAAAAATTCATACTTAAGCAACCCAGCAAGAAAAATTCAAGAAACAAAGAAGCAGCAAAATGATGGTGTTTCCTAGTGAACTGCTCTTTACCTTTTTCTCAAAAATAAGGTTCAGTCATCTGTACTTCACAGCCAAGACCTTCACCTTATATTCACAGTCTATTGTATCTACTTATTCTCATTGACCTTAGAGGGATCCCACAACTGGTAGCTTTTGTCAGAATTTTCTGTTTTCTTGTATGTAGGTGTGGTAATGGTTGCAATACCTGACTTAATCAGAGTTAGTTATTTCACTGTACATTCTAGCACTTAAATCTTTCTGCAAAACTTGGTATGCATAAACTCTGTCAATTTAAACAACTAACAAATGTTCATCATCTAGTTAAATTCTTCCCCAAACTCTTACTGTAACATGTGAACTTCTGTGCGCCCACATAGCTGTGAATACAGAATTCACTTATAAAGTAAAATATCCACTGATAACTGAAATACAGCAATGAATGATCCAGAGAAAGAGTCTGTTTTGGTGGAAAGTAACATACATCGAAATGGTTTGTATAGGCCACAACATGGTCAAACATTTATTATGGGGAAATAATTGACAAGGAGAACAATAGTAACTAACAATGTGAGGAGAGATGAACCTCTCTCTGTAGCTTCTGGTATGGCCCTTTAGGGGTTTATCTGAGAGTAGCTGCTAAAAGGTCACAGGCATCGTCTAATGTTTAGGGCCTCCTTTGCATTTATATCCTCTTCCCCCACAGAAAAAGTTATGCTCAAAGAAGTGGCTGAAAAACCCAAAATGAAGCACAAGGACTTACAAATGGAGCAAGTTTTACAATTACCAGTGCTACTACAACTGATGATTTACTTTTATGTGCCAGACTTGCTAAACACAAACAATTTCCTTATACAGTTCACAAATAAATCTTAGCATTATTGCAGAGCTAATTTTAGAAAACTATTGTTAACTATTCTTTTAACAGCTATATATGGAAACAGAAGGGCAATACAAGTTCTGATCTTAGACAAAATTTTACTGGACCAGGTTTATTTTATTTTCAAGCTATTTTTCTTAATTTACTTGAAGTACTGCAAACTAAGTAGTCTGTAGTTTTTTTAATGATATGGACATACCTTTTGTGGCAAGCCACCATGAAAAAACCACTGAATGAAGATGATTCAGAAACTGAACTGACATTATTTGCCTCTTTTATTCATCTATCATATCAAGCCATTCATGTATACCACAACTCCAGTCATTAAAGATAATAATTTCCAAATGTTTCATGATCCACTTTTAACTGCAAAATGTTCAGAAGTAATTAAACTAAATTGAAACAATTATAGGAAAACAATATTCAATAACTGAGGCACCAAAAAGTTTTACCGTACCCTAAGGATACAGAAAAAAAAATAAATGCCTAAGCAGCAGTAATATTATTCTACATGTTACATTTATTCCTGCAAGCTAGCTAAGCTGAAATTAATTGTACTGACTAAACTTTTCTTCTTGGAGAAAATTAAAGATATACTGTTGTCAACACTTGAGCACAACCTTGCCGACACTTAAATGCAGAGAAGGGTGTGACATCCTGCCCTGGCTGCCTTGTGCTAATTAATCACTCTGGTATTTAGGACCATTCAAGCAGACAAATTAATGGAGAATAATTAGTGTATCTTTGTTCCAGCTCAGCTTTGCACACCAGACACTCAGAGGGAGAGAGGGGAGTATGTGGAAAGGGAGCCATTAGCATGCACATAGTTTCGCTTCTGTTCAGCAAGTTCTGCGGAGATTAAGAGAAAAGCCAAATTAGCAGACGTGTGACTGGGGTTAGGACATCTCTCAGTAAAGAAAGCACTCTGTTTGGGTATCAGCTTTCAGAAGCAAGTTGTTAATCCAGATGTTACCTTTCAAAAAGAACAAAACACAATTAAAAACCTCCTCCTCCCCCTCTCACAAGTGCACACAAAGGAAAAATAAGGAATTGTTCCTTTGCATTACAAAGATTTATCTGCAATTCAGCTACTGGTATATACCAACAAGAAATTTCTAAATCTTCGGCTTTCCTTCCCAGATAATTTTTGGTCAGCATTGACTTTCACTGGGAGCACAAGGGAGAATATGACAAAGAATATACACAACGTGGTTCTTGTAGTCAGCAACAACACTTAGTGGTGATTTTATACAATTGCTTCATATGGAGAACATAAAACTCTAAGTCATTCAAAAATAACAAATACTGTTAGATTTAAATTAACTGTAAAACTAAAATCAAATATACAGTAGGCTGAAGTGGGAAAAAATAGTGAACAATGATATTACAGTCCTTGACACAGAGATACTTCATAACAAAAGAAAATTGTAATAGTGCACATGACATAAATTATTTTCTGATTTTCTTGAATAAAAACCTTTAGTGCCAAGTTCTTCTGTTACTTGTTCTCACATGGTAAGCTCTCTAAGAATTTGACTCCCATCAGAGAGAAGACGATCATTGTTAATTTACTTTAACATCATCACAAACTTAATGTGATGAATAATATTTGCTGGGACTGGACTCAAAATAAGTGCACTGACAACTTCTGTGGCAGCCAAAGTGTTATTCCTGACATTATCATCTGTATCCAGTCTCTCTGATAGGTGCCAAAGACTAAGTAACTCATTGCAAAACTGGGCCATAAAATGTCTCCCTGTTGAACAACACCACATTTAGGAAGATTAGGTATAAAAACTTGCTGCTTAGGCCCATTTGTAGTGAGCAGAGCTTACAGACAAAAATGCACCAGGGCTCACAAAGCACAGTGTTGAGAGGGGGTGGGGGTGGGTGAAAAGGGTCAGGGGAAAAAAGAGCAAGAAAGACCACACAGTGAGAAAAGCTGACCACACTCAGAAGCTGTATCAATCCTAATCAATCCTGCAAAATGTTTTTGTGTTGTTTTTTTTTTTCCTATAAAACTGTGCTAAGTGCACTTTATTTTCATGCAGCATGAACAAGAGGGCGAGAAAAGGGGGAAGGAAATCCACCTGGGTTTTGACGTGATATGGGATACTGTTTTAACACAGCACTACAGGGCTTCATAAAAATGTGATACTTCTTTTCACAGTGTCCTGAGTTTGTTGGTTGAGGGAGAACACAGCTACCAACTATGACCCCACACAATTCCTCACTGGGCGGAAAAATAGAGTGCCTCTCCACGGCTTCATACAACACTGAGCTACTGTGTGCGTTAAGACCAAATGCCATTAGAAATACTGCCATCCTGGGAGTGGGTTTCCTCGATCTTTGAAGGTGCATAATCCTCATTAAAGGAAAACCCGGAGCGTAGGAGGGGCAGTGCTGACATCGAGGCACCTGGCCATGACTAAAAGAGCTGGCCCCATATGCGGCTGCTGCTGAGCAGCAGAATGTAATTTAGTCGCACCAGCAGGAGCAGAGGTCAATGATTTTATATTAATGGGGATCACGACAGTTCTAAGCTGTGGCGTGCTTTGAAATAAGTGTTGTACAAGGCAGCAAAGAGAGCTCAGCAGAGGAAATGAGCTGTGTCACTGTCTCCTCATGCCTCCAAGCAAACACGGAAATGTTTAAAGTTGCTAGAGACTTAAAGCCATAATATTTCACAAACAACAATTACCTGTTTTAATCCAAAAGCTAAATAGCTTGTGAATTATTACATCTTTTGACGTAATTCATACCAATATTAAAAATGAAAGGTGTGTAGCTTTTAGACTGCAGTCTAAAGTGGGGGAAATGTGATAAATCCTTTAAAAAAATCAAATACACTTTGTAATTAATCATTTGCATGGAAGGATTACGGTCACATGACATTAAATCACAATGCATCAGTGAGCAATCCGTACCAATATCACCTAACAAAAATCACAGATTCAACCACACAAAAGGGTCCAAGTTCTGATTAAATATCCTCTGGTGTTTAAATACATACACTTCAAATCTTGAACTAAATTCACATTTAATCAAGTTTGTTTGTGGAGATGTAACGTGAGCTCTTCTGTGGGTTTTTGGAGGATTTAAATCTGGCCTTTCATGTAAGTGCATGACATAACAATCCTTTACATGGATCAATACCTATCTCAAGGGATACTTGAGGTCCTTAAATGAGGTTTTCTGGGTGGTGGTTATTATTGTTGTTATTCTGTTCCATTCGCACCAACAATGTGCTAGATGCTGTCTAGGCGTGTGGTAGAGACATGTCTTTTCAACATAGAGATTTTCTTCTGAGGTGGCATCCTCATGAGCCAAAATGAAAAGAGTATTGCACCCTTCCCCACTAATTCACAACAAATCTTCTCTCAATATTGGTCCTAAAGCCTTTTGGTAAGTATTAAAAAAGGTAACAGAATTTGAAATTAGAAGCTGAGACATTGTTTCATGGTGTAAGGTGGCACAAAGCACATTGAAAACTGAAACGCAAGCAAGGAATAATGATGGTGGCAAAGCAAAGAGGATGGAAGATGCAAAATATTGACTCAGTAGTAAGGATTGTGAAGGCAATGAGGAGCAGATTACATTTTACTGAAGGGTGACAAAAGGGATAAATGGCATGGCTGCAGTGATAACCCAAGAAGAGTTGAGAGGCTGTATTTTGAGCTAACAGGATCTGGGGAAAAAATTGTGTGGAAAACTACAAAGAAGAATGCTCCAAAAACTGCTGTAAAGGAAGCTGGACACACCAGTAACTAATAAAATGTTAAACCTTAGAATTGATAATTAAGGAGGAAACAGTGAAAAAGATGGGGCAAGGTGTGGACTAGCAGTTGCAGGTTTGTTTCAAGGTATATAGCACACTAATCTGAGAGGTTTTATTGGTAACAAAGGGACATAGAAAAAGGTTTTAGGAAAAATACGTTTTGGCCACGTTTAATTGTTTTGATGGAGACATGTAAGGCAGATAAAGGACAAATGAAGGCTTGCATGCAAGGTTCAAAGCATGATGCTAAACCACAATAAACTAACAGCAGCTGGAAATGTATGAAGAGTGCCATATATAAATGACTGGAATATAAAAAGGTACACCAAAGGAACCCATGGGGAGCTCCTCTGGAGATAAGAAAGCCCCTGCAATCCCAGCATGCTAGCCAGAAGGGTTCAGCACCTGATCTGGTGGAAGCATAGTAAAGCTGTAACTGGGAGAAATGCACAGTGCCCTGGGTTCAGGGAGTGAGCTTGTCCAGGCACTGTGAAACGGCATCATCCTATAGCCATAACTGAGTGTTCATGTCTCTGCTTTCCTATCAAAACCACAGATGCTTTCACTTTCATGATTTCTGAGCATTAATAATTTCATGCAAAGTGATTCAAGTACAATATCAACATACATATACACAACAATTTGTGTATCAGCAATGATATGCAAACATCACATATTATTTCCCCATTTATTTTGATACAAATTAAATATACGAGCCATCCCTGTGACAACTTGTTTGATTATGTTTCCATTCAACACTATCGCCCAAAACAGACTTTGCAAGAGTCTAGTGACCCAAAAGGTAGCTGCCCAGGACAGAATATAAAAATAAAAGTAAAAAATGTAACTAATTTAAATTGAGGCTTTATTAAAAAAAAATAAAATCCAAACCTGTGTCCTTTGCTATAGTTTTTCAATATCTATCAGAGGGACAGCAGACAGGGCACCATGTAAACTCAAACTAGTGCTGACCAGCTGACTGGCAAGACCTTTACATTCTATGAGAAAAAGTCTGTTGTGACCCAGGTACCTCTCTGATTAGGGACAACTGAGCAGCTTGCTTCTCTGGAGGCGGTATATCTTGGCTCAGTTAGTGACAGGCTGACTCCTACAACTGCAAGGGCATAGCAACAAGATCAGGACTGGATGCTGGGTGAGCACAACAGCTGGCTTCTCAGTCATACCCAGGAGAACCACTGGTAAAAATTCAAGGTCTTTCTGATCCCTACTCCTGGGAAACAGCTCTCTTGGCTGCCTTTCACTTCATGCAAAAACATTGCACAGGGCCATAGACTGGTAGTCTCTGGCAGAGTAGACAGGCAGAGCATGGAGCCAGAACAGCCCAGTAGCTGGAGCGCACAGTTTGAGTGGTTTTTGCATCATTCCCAGCCCAAAAGTGTGACTGTAACATCTCTGTCCCCTAGCAGGGATCTTACAGGCATTAAGATTTCACACTGAGACAAGCCTTGCAGGATTGATTTGAGAAACAGAACTTGGCTGCCACTAAATTTCATTGCTAACCCTTTTAAGCAGTTTTTAAAATGAGTGTAGTATAAGCCTAATATAGGTGTTCATTAACTAACAATAAATTGTAATGGAACATCATTGACATCTATATGAGTACTAATCGGATTGATGATCACAGCCATTGCAATGAACGCCAAGTGGATTCATGATAACGACACACTAGCTCCAGAGTACATATGTTACACTGAGAATCATTTATGCAGAGAATCTCAAGACATAACAGGGTAATTTACCTCTCTTTTTCCCTGACCTACAACTGGTATGTGTCTTGTCTCCCATCTCCTGGACTACCATCTCACTTGGGACGTGATCAGATGCCCTGGAAACTAGTGGAAAGACTCCAGCTGACTTCTATTGCCTTGAATGAGAGACTAGTGAAGAAAGTATACAAGGGATAAAATATTAAAGAACTATGGAAAGTGTAAGTAGCTTATTTCAGTGGCCATTGTCCAATCTTTGAACTAAGAAATTCTTCGGAGTGTGGTTGTTTAATGACTTAATGACAAAGAATACTTTTAGAGATTCAGAGGAATCCTTGGACTGACAACTATTTGCAATTTCCTAACTTCTGATTGTCATAGATTTTAATGTCTTTGTTCTTTAAGTTAGTTTTGCATGCCAAATTTTATTTGTGTATGGAAGACTAATTTACCACCTCAGAGACAAAATTAAGCAGTCCAGCTTTTCAAATTGCAAACTACAGAAAATATAATGTTAAGTGATCTGAAAATAAAACCAAATTAATGACTTAATCATTGGTGCTTCTCTGTGTTCTAAACAACATGTTTTCTCTGTTTCTGCCTTGCTAGTTGATAGGAGAAAATATTTCCTCCACTAACGAACAGACTTATCTTACTTTTACTAAGAGTCATAGTACTACACATTACAGAAAATATATAGAAGGCCTGGTCACAGATTAGGGCTGCACTGTCAAGGCACTGTAGAAACCGAAGAATGATGCCCTCTGTCCTGAAGAATATTTTTTGACAGCTGCCTATTAGTTCATCTAAATGAAAGAGAACAGCCATCCAAGTAGCTCATCCTGCTTTTAAAAATTTCAAACAGAATTTGCTAACATACATTCTAAGTGAGCTTTTCTGTAAAATGAATATCATTATAAGCCATTAATGACTGAGGGTGGGATCAAGTTCACTCAGGTTAGGCACTTAACTGGAATCTAATTTTAAAGTGCCCACTGTACCAATCCTCATTAACAAGTGCCTAAATTTCCATGTGCAGTCAGCTGGGGGAAGTAGGTGGGTTTTTTTCTTCTTACTTAAATGAGCCAAGGCCAAAAATAATAATTTACCACAAAAAGGTAGGGAAGAAAAGGAGGATCGATATCCTAGTTTCATGTGATAGCAAGGAATTTGTTAGATGTTAATGCAGAGATAATCCCAGTGAGTTAATTTCTTTTACGTGGTGAGGAAAGGCTAAAAAGGAAACCCCAGTGGTTCCTGTCAACCTGACCTAGAAATCAAAAGTAAGAATTTACATCTCAAACTTTTCATCAGGCTAGTTGTGAGTATACAGGTACGACATAAGGCGTCAATAGTAAACATAAAGGCAGGGTCTTCTTCGGCAAACCAGAACAAAATAGATTTTTCTTCTTAAGGAATTATTTCCTAACTGTTTCAGTCCACCTGCTGAAGCCTAAAGCATGAAATTAAAATATTGCAACAAATAGCAATCAAAAGTCTTTTCAGCCATCATTGGGATGTAAACACAGTCATAAACAGGGATGTAGAATATTATTTTATTTTCCAGAACAGATTTTTTTCATAACCAGTTCATAATACTTAGATTTTTTTTTCATTCAAGATACAAAACTTGTCCTTCCCAGATATTTACTGATGGATGAGTCACCATTTCCATCTCAGTTTATTAAAGGAAGAACAAGAGTTCAAAAAACCCCAACCAACCCCAAAACTTCAGGACCAAAGATCCATAATTTCCAGTATTAGAAGCATTGAGCTATAATACATGCTCGAAGAGGCCTTGGAAGGTCACCTAGTCCACCCCACTGCTCAAAGCATAGCCAGAACTAAATATAAACCAGGATGGTCAACACTTTGTTTCTTGGGGTCTTGAAAAGCTTCAAGGACAGAGAGCCCACAACTTCTCCAGGCAGCCTGCTCTACTGCTCAATCATCTTTATTACAAGAGAAATTTCATATATCCACGTGTCCTGGTTTGGGTTAAACCAGAACGATTCTGTTCTATGATTTTTACTTTTCAGCTAAGTCTCTTCTTACTTAAAATTAGCAGCATGTTTTCGCAGACAGAGTCTGCTTCTAGCAGTGATAACGCTCCATGTTCATAGTTAGTACCAAGGATTTGTATGCAAACCAAAGTCACTGCTAGATTTTGTGTACCACACTGGGGGGTGCAGAAAAGTAAAAGCTGCGTCTTCAGGGAGGAGCGAACAGGACAGGTGACCCTAAATTAGCCAACGAGGTATTCCATCTCATATACATCATATTCAGTATAAAGCTGAGGGATCACGAGGGTCTCGGCCCTTCTCTCTTGGCCCTTTCACCGTTTTACTCCTTTTTGCCCTTTTACTGTTCCTCTCGGATTGAGCTGCTTTCTCCCAGCTTTGGGACTCTTCCTTGCTCGGTTTGGCCTTGGCAGCTTCAGCTTTGCCCTGAGGCCTCCGGCCCCGGTCTCAGCCCCTGGCTCAGGCCTTGGCTGGGCCCCAGGTTCTGGGCTGCATCCCTGAATCCAGCTCCTGGTTCCCATCTGCTGCTGGGCCCTTCCACAGCATCAGTGGTAACGGTGACCTATTTACCATCGGGGGAGGGGGAAATTGGGTTCAATACTGGTTTTGTACATATTTGTATGTATTTATATTTTATTATTATTGTTACTATTATTTTCAACTTTTAGTAAAGCTGTTCTAGTTTCCTTTCCTAATAGATAAGTCTCTCTCCTTTATTTCCTTTCTTCCCTTTTTGGGTGGGGAGGGGGAGAGAGCGTTCTGTTGCGGATTTGGAGGTGCCCTGACCCAAAACATTAACACCACACAAAACCTTTGTTGCTTAAAACCTCCTTCCCAGAATGCCAGTCCCCAGCATGTAGTGTTACAGATGGTTCTGCTGTCCAGATGTGGCCTTGTTGAACTCATGAGGTTGTCACCAGGCCATTCAAAGGCTCCCTGCCCTTAAGCAGATCAACTCATATCTTAGTTTGCTTCTATCTGCGTGCTTGATGAGAGTGCACAGTCTGTCATGCTGTCTCCAAGTGATTGATAAAGACATTAAACAGGACAGGTCCTGGGGAGGACCCCTGGGGAGCTCCACCTGTGTACTGGGAGCCCAGTAGTACAGATTGTTTTTCATACACCCCATGGTTCATCCATCCAGACCAGAATGTTCCAGTTTGGACACAAGGATGCTGTGGGATACTGTGGTGAAAGCTTTAGTAAAACAAAGATAGATGGTGCTTACCACTCTTCTGTCATATACAGACTTAGTCATTTCATTTTTGAAGGCAATTAGAGAGATAAGAGCCAATTTACAAATGGCAAAAGCATGCAGACTATTCTTGCTCACAACCTTCTCCTTCACGGGCCTAGAAAAGTCTTCAAAGAGAACTTGATCCATGATTTTCCCAGGGATCAAAATAAGGCTGATCAGTTGGTGATTAAACATCAGAAAAGACCTGCACTATTCCATTCTCCTCTTCTCAGGAATTAAAAAATAAATACATCATCAGACATCAAGCAAATGCAGCACTATACAAGCCACATTCTTGAAAACAGTATAAAAGGACCCCATTTCCTAGCTCGAGGCTATTAAACCAACTCCTCTCATCCAGGAAAGTTTAATTTAAAATGATGACCATATTTGTTTATACTTCAGTTTATCTAACATGCCTACATAAAATACACATTTTCCTACGCTAAGCATTCAAAATGAATACTATGGTCTTGATTGTCACCTATGATCAAGACGCTTTCTTACACAACTAATGCTAGCAAAGGGCTTTGAAAGGCATATGAATTATAGTGTCATGGGAAGCCTTTTTGCTTTAACAGGGTCTTCTCCGTAAGTCTTAACATAGTAAGATGAGGATACAGTTTGGTTTTCTTTCAATGTGTTCACAATTTCTGTAACATTATCTTTCCATCAAGTTAATTTGTAAACTCACAGCATTAGGATTCTGCCTCGTGATTTGATGTTCAACAATATTTTTGTTTATATTACTAGTACTATTTTCACAGTGGAATATGCAGTAGTGGCATTAACCTAAACACTCAGAAAATTAGGTTTCATTCATCATAACAAATACACCTTAGAGTATTAAAAATAGGGAAAACACAAAGCATGAAATATTCTACAGAGATAATATATGTCACAAATTTAGTAGAATTATTTAATAACACTTAGCATTCTTGGCAGCATCTTTATAGAATGCTGCTATTTTTAGAGGAATTTTAAAAATCAGGAAAGCTCTAGTATATTTTAATCATGCATATTTTTAATAGTAATAACATATATCTACTTCTAAAAATACAACACAGTGTCTAAGTATCACAGTTTTGTGTGTCTAATTCTATCACCCTGCATAAATAACTTCCTGAATTTTTTCCATGGTGTGATTAAATTTATGAGTATAAAATATATTTTCTGTCCTTTAAGGAGGTAATTATGATAAAGATCTTGATTCTTTGTGGACTGAAAGCGTTAGAAAAATTAATGAAAGATCCTTACAACAACCTTAACTCTGACCCTTCAGTATCAACTAGAACTGTAATATGTCATGGGATATAAAGTCTTCTGTTGCAGAAAGACTTAAAGTGGTACTGTTAAATATGGTTTTGAGGAAATGTGCAACAGTGTGAATTTTCTTCTCCACCCATGCGAGAGAGTACTGCTTGCCAGTCCTCATCATCACATACCCTCAGGTTTATTTCCTGTTTCACTTGTGTCAGGTAAATTAGTATGAGCTAGTTTATATTTCCTGCATTCTCTACAAGAAGCAACTGTAAAAGCCTCCACTTAGACGTCATGTCTGCATGCTCACTTCAGTCTGTTATATCTACCTAACACTGGTTCCTACCTCATGCAGCCTAATAGGCACTAAGGCTGCAGCAAGTGCACATGAGGCAGAGCATTTGGGACCACAGCTAATCCCAAAGAGACCATGAGTGCAGACCAGTGATTAGTCATTTGTTCTCACCTCCCACCTCAGACGTGGTGCCTGACAGGGAAAACTTCTGATCAATTTTAATGTAGACTCAGAAGGTGAATTTTAACTAGCCTTGGTGATTTCATCTTTGTTTTACAGTTACGGAACATAAGACCTTTTTCCCCCCTGTTTTTTACAGAAGCTAGAAACTGTGTAAGTAGGCCAAATGAGTACTGATGCACTAATGCATATTTGAGTCCATGGTACACCTAAATATTAGTTTCCATCTTGAAATGCTAGAGCTAAAATGTCACACAATTTTAGTGATCAGTGGGAATCTCAGCATGGAATTTCATACTTAAAACATCACTTAAGTCACTTGACACAGACTGAATGTGTCCCCATTAAAATGACATTTCACAAATATTGCCCGATTAAGCAGTAGCAGTAGCTATTTGTTGCTGAAAAGATAAATCAGTTTCCTGGGAAAAGTGCCAGTAGATAGCTTGTATACTCTACTTACATACTGGATGCTTGATAGATTTGGTGAAGATGTCTTCATGTTAGTCTAATAAAAGCCTATTATCAGTTCAACAGCAGAAAACTGTTTTCATTCGTCAAGAAAATAGTGGGTTCGACACTAGTTGCCTTTTTAAGTGAAAGATTGGACATATGCTATGAAAAAATTCCTTGCCATTGCAGAGAAGGATAACGCACTCAAACACATTTTTAAATTTAATTCCACTTCTCAATTTGGTTGTCAACCGCTTTACAGTAAATTACTTGGTTACTATTAAAAAGCGTACTTTGACTTGTTCCCAAAGTGATTTTTTAAAAAGTTTGAGCAAAATTCCTTCAGCCATTTTGGATTTATGAGGAAATTAAAAAGAAATCCTCATTCCTTCAACTTCTCTGAGCAACACAGTAAAAAAAAATCTGATTGTGGCTTTTTTTTATCTCCTCTTGGGGATAATTCAAAAGTGACTGAACTGTCAAACTTCAAACTTCTATTATCGTTATTTAATATTATTATTCCTTTCCTATCTAAGGCTAAGCGGCCAGTTTGATGAGACGCCAAAAACCCCTCACATTACATGCCAGTCCTTGCTTTGAAAAAGCACGATGTAACAGGTTAGAGGAATTGAAAAATGAATGATGATAATAAGGATTGTGACACAAGGGAGGACAAGGAAACATCAGCAACAGGTTCTAGTATCACAAGCATTGCTCAGGACTTGCTCAGGGAAATACATAACAAATAAAAAGTTCTGTCCTAAATGCAAAAATTAAATAGAACAGAGGTATCAGATATTTTTCTTTTGGAAAAGAAGCCACAGAAATAAAATTTCTAATTCTTCCTAATGATTGTACAGCATAATTTCTGCTATCAGGAACAAGAACAATGAATAGGTCTGTGCTTTCTGTTTTAATTCCTGAAAAGAACAAAGGAGATGAAAGAGATAAGAGACATCTACAATAACTCAATTGCAAAAGGTAATGGAAAAGGGAAAAGAGTCATTACTAGTTGGGATATCTCGTGGAAACTCTCAGGTGTGTTTCCAATAAGGAAATGAGTTACACAGTGTCCAGACTTTAAGAACTTCCATTTACTGTGCTGGTTCTCCACCAGTAATTGCTTGCTGCCTAGATACCCTCTGGAAGAACTTGGATTGAACATCAGTAGCTATATTTTTGACTCTTACACAGACTGATAAAACTCTGTGTCTAAGAAAAGGTGTTCTTGAATGTCTCAATGAGGAGGGAAAGGTTAAATGTCTGTCTCTGGAGCAATTTCAGACTCATGAAAGAATTTAGGAATTAAATGCTGAAGCCTCTGAATTTTAATAATTTTTTTAAATTAACAAGACTTCCTCAAAATGGAGAATATGACCTTAAACATATTTGAAGTCCCATTTAAACAAGCTGTCATGTATATTTTGGCCTCTTTCCCCATCTTTGAAAAGGAAAGCGACAGCTCTTGCTGTTGCAGGGAGCCAGAGGCAGTGAGACAGCTTTGCTCCACAAATTTTAGTAAAGGTGTTTCTTTAGCAGTGAGAATTGGGTGTAAGTTAACATATACAGACTGTCTTTCCTCAGCTATGATTTGTGTAAGCGATTTAGGGATAGGAGTAAAAAATGTGATAGGAGCTATCTATTACGAATCTCGCTCTGTGAATTAAAGTATACACTGATTGTTCCAGCTTAGGGAGACTTTTAACAGGGAGAATAGAACTATTTTAAACAATTCAAAAAATGTATCTGTGGTCAAAGCACCAGGTTACTTTCAGATAAGATACTGCAGTTTTTTGCTCACTTTAAATAGAGTTCTTACTTTATGATGGGCAGTGTAGACTACAATCCATTATCCTAAAGAATCAATCACCTATATTCACACCTTCTACTCACACCCTTTAACACATGTAGAGCAAGTATGAGAAACCTGTAACAGAGATTAGACAGAGCCCATGGTTTAACCCCATAGGGTGCAGAGCTACAGTATTTCGTTGATTTGGGGATGCTAATGCTGGCTAATGCTAAAGCGAGTGAGAGGTAGATGAGTTCATGGACCAGATGCCATCCAGAGTGACTATTGCTCTGTAGTGTGGTTTGATGATCCCCAAGCAGTAGACGCACCTTAGCAGTAGATGTACTTTATAAGTAAACATTTTGGTCATGCTTCAGCAGAAGCAATAGTGAGGTCTGATATGTGCGATCTGCAGCGAAGGCTCTCTATTCTTCCTTCCTGCGCTGGAGAGAAAGCAAATCACTATATTGCCTACTGCTGTCTCAGGATTGCTGACATAGCCATAAAGTGAAAGCAAGTCCAACATGACATACATTTCAGGCAGAAGGAGAAGGAAGCAGAAGGATGCCTTCCCCAGCTCCTTGGGCAACTTCTACGGTGGTCCAGGAGGCATCATTACTACAGTCTGTTAAAAACCAGGAAGAAGTCAGGCAAGTTCTACACCAAACAGCTCCATATACTTTAAGACTATGGTTTCTAGCTCAATGAATAGAAGCAAGATGAATTAAGAGCAACCGTGCCAAGTTTTTTAACTGATATAATTAAATCAGTTTTAAAATGCGTCTTTAGTTACACTGGTGCGTTCAGATCAGATCTTGGCCATCTTCTCACCTTCACATACTTTCAGCCTGAATCCTCCTTGCCAAAGGGGCAATATGATCAAATCTGCATATTCTAATTTTTTCAGAGCTCATAACATGAAAGTCTTTGAGAGTTGGTGGCATTTAGGTGCCCAAGTAGCTAAGATAGTTTAACGCTGTTGAATCTAGGCCAAATAAGTGCTTTTAAGTTTTCCCCTTAAGTTCTTTGGGCTTCAGTTTTCCTACTTTTGAAATCAGAGTTTTGAAATCAAGATTTATGGTGGGAAAAAAATATCAGCTGCCTCTCACACAGAGATCTTTTCTGCTCTCACTAAACTGCCATGAATCTTAATTCTGAGCAAAAGGTTTTGAGATCCTCACAGCTGAGGATCACTGTTTTAGCACCTTCTGCAAGCTGAAGGGGAAAAAAACCCCCACTCTCAGTACTGTCATTTTAAACCAACCTATAACATATCCTTAAGAAGTTATTTGGGATGTAAAATTGTATCACATCAAATCACATCAGTCATCTTTTTGGTGAACGATAATAAACCCCCTACTATTTAAAGTATAAGTATTAATGTTCTAAACAGCACAGATCTTTCCTGGTTGCTATAATTTTGTGAATAACCATTAAATAATTAAGCAAGAAGCAGAATGTAAAATATTACATGCTGGACTAGCTTCATCCTCCCCAGGTCAGTGACATTTCCAAGTGTTTTTAACAGACACGTTTGTTCTACAGAAATGAAATGTAGCTCTGCCTTGAAGTTCATCTACAAGACACACATGAGAGTAAAATCTCAGCTGGGATCTAAACTTTCCAGACCAGTTTTCCAGTTTTGCCACATCAATATGAAACACACTTTTTTTTTTTTTTTTAACATTCTGCATATTCGATTTGTTCAGCTTGTTTAGAACCCTTACTCTCCCCTGACATCCTGGATTTGAGAAATAATCAGTTTTGTGGGCTTCCAGCACACAGTTTTCTCTCATTTAAAATGCATACAAGAAACCAAAGCTCAGATTTTTAAAAAAATAAAAACAAAGGGAAAGCACGAGGGAGAAGTGAAGGTATTTCTGCAGGATACTCCCTGAGCTGCAAATATTTATTCTTGGCATAGCATACTCACACACACTCAAACACTCACACACAGCAGCTACCTCCTACCTGCCTTCATTGCTGCCCTGTGAGCATACACCTGAGGTAACTGGGGGGACAACCCAGGCTGGGAGCACCCAGCAGCAGGACAGGCTGAGATGCTGGTAATGGGCTATACAGCAGAATTCAGTTTCAGATGATCACCCCCAGGTTATTCACCTGGGGATAGATCTGTGGGGACTCTGTCCCCAATCCAGAAAATCATTTCTATCCACAAGGAATATACCCAAGTTTAGCATGCATTTCTGTGCTCTCCTGGATTCAGCTCAGATGGAGTAGGATTACTTTTCAAGAGCTTTTTATTCTGTGACTGATGAGAATGACCTTCACTCATCAGAGTATGTGCATTATTTGGGGCCAGAAAGATCAGACAGGAAGGCTTTCCCTCACTTCTGATTTCCAAGGAAAGGTGGGAAAAAAAATCCACTTTTCCCCTCTTTGAAATCTAGCAGATTGCAAGCAAAGAGAACACAGTTTGTGCACTGTCTGTTACAACCTGACCTGTCTTGACACTGAAATCCCTCACACATTTGCTTATCCTTGAAAGGTGGAATTATTATTTCTTCATATGTGCTAAATTGAGAAGTTCATTGTTTTAGAAATCTGTCTGTAGTGGTTGCTTTGAATATTATAATAAAACCAGTTAAAAATTCTTATGTGCAGCTTTTCTTTTCTCTGTAGGAAATATCCTCTGTCCAGTAGTATCTTGATACTTAATTGCAATCCACAGAATTCTGGTCAGAAGAGCAGGAAGGCCACACTGAAACCCCTTGAGTCTTCTCTGTATGGTAAAATTAAGTTCCTCCATGCATCTGTCTTAGTTTCCCTTTCTTATGTCATTTCCACACAAAAGCATTTTGTCCTGAGGGATGGTTTTATGTTTTGTTTTAATTATCTGAAGTAGAACATACAAAAATCATTATTCTACATTGTATAAAATAAATTCCATGTTATTTATTTATTTGTTGCTAGAGAAAAGTTTCTGCTGAAGTTACAGAAAAGTCAATTTACCAGCAAGACAGTCAAAGCACTATTTATTTCTGAGGCAGAAATATCATTGGTTCTGGTATTAAATCAGTGAATAGAAAACTCCATGGCGTGGGGCCAGGGAGAGGGACAGTATTAGCAGTCATTTACTATGACCACAGTAAGAGCTGAACAATCTGACACTCAGGCAATGGTGAACACAGGGAAAATGCAGCACTGACTCTCCCTGCTCACTTCTTCATCTTTTTGTCTGTGATGGATATATAATAATTATATTTTACTAGAATGCCAGTGGAGATGGAAGTGCTGTTGCTAATGCAGAGGCTGTAAAGACATCAGAGGAGCTTTAAGCAAATGTTATCTATTTTACTGAAGAAATCAATTACACACAGATTGCTTAAACCAGTGACAGGCATAGTAAGGGGTAAAATGTGTTAAGCAGAAAAGTTACAGTCATCAACAAGTACAGATTTACATGATATATGAATCAAGAATCTTAGCTTATGGAAACTAATGAAAAAGAGGAAAAGAGTAGAAATAAAGTCTAGAAAACAAATAAAAGGCACTGCTTAGTGTTCATCTCTATATCTTATGCAGCTGACAGACTCCAGCTTTCTTTGCCTCACCTTTCATTGGCATGGAAAAAGTTGGTCAGGACTCTGCTGCCCAGAAGACGGGAAATTTTGAGGTACCTGTGCTTTGACATTGGTCAGCTGTTAATGGTCTGTCCAGGCTTAGTACTTGTCACAAATCTCCCAAGATTATTTTTGCTCTGCCATTTTAGGTATTGCTTTGTTTAAGAACAAATTTTAATAAGGCTGTGGCCTCTGCATTTAATCATATTATCATCTCATTTTTTCTGGGTACAAAACAATTTCTTTTAATTCTAAAAGAATGATTTATAAGATGATATGCATGTTAGCACATATTAACAATTATAACAAAGCGTGAATTGAAATTGCTTGCCACAGAATCATTTATCTTTTACTCACACAAGAGTGTTTGCACATGGTTGTGTTGGATAGGGCCACTTGGCATCCATATTTTCATTTTTAAGGAATGGAAAGATGACATCTCTCCAACTTGTGAGAAAGCAATGTGTAACTGAGCGCTCAGAAATAGAATACTGAAAAATTAGCTGCTACATCTGAAAGTATTTGCCTTAATGATTCATAAGAGAAAAAATATATAATCAAAACTCCTCTGACAAAAAAAATCCCTAGACAGGTCTGCCTCTGTCTCGTTTTTTTCACTGCTGATACTCAGAGCATTAAACATCCTTACAGAGAATATCACTGTTCAAAAGGACTGTCAAGACTGTTAATTACTCAGGTGGAGTTAGCATACAGCTCATTAAACCATGTCAAAACTTTCAGTCCTTCTTCACTGTATTAGTCCCTTTCGGGGCTCTCACATAAGGATAATTTGATTCTTAAAAATACATTAATTCAGATCATACATTACACTAGCAAATTATTACACTTTCTTTGTAAAACAGGTCTGATCCAACCAGTAATTAATATGTTGTGGGTGTGTTTGGGGCAAGCAAGGAGTGTTTGCAAGCTGTGCTCTTGGGTAGTGCTTAAAGGATGGCTATTGACAGACTCAGAAGAAATTTATTTCTTGCAGTAGAAATATAAAAAATGTCTTGTTATTTGCATGAAAGTTTTATTACAATTTTACAAAGTATTCACAAATCCATAGTCTGAATCTTGGGTATGTGGGTTCATTTTGCTTTACAATAGAGGAAGTTCTGTGAAAACAATCAAAGGTCAGGTTCCCCTCACCCCAGTGCATGAGTTATCAAAACTTTTTTCAGAAAAAAAAGGAACCTTTAAAGGTATTCTTAAAAAAAAGAGTTGAAATAATTCTTCAGAAGTTGTGCTGTGATTTAGAAACCTTCATCTCATTATTAGAGGTGTTCCTTGTAATTATGAAGCTAAACCACAATTTAATCAGAATAGACTTTCTGAAAATACCACAAGTCCCACTCCTCCAAGAGGAACTCCAAGTATTTTGCTGGGAATTTGCAGTCTGTGTGGCTATTCACAAGTTGACACTCAGGATACTGGGGTTCAAATGACACAGAACCTCAGAGTCAAAATTATTTCTGAAAAAAATCATTCAGGATGATTGAAAAAACTACCCAGAAGAAAAGTTCCAAAGGTGTCAACGTATTAAAAGTTAGTTAGGGTTAGTTATAGTTTGTTTGGGTTTTTTCTTCTTCTTCTTTTTTTTTTTTCTTTTCATTCAAGCAAAGCAAATTCATTCATATTTCAACTCGTGAGTAATTAGCTGAGATTAGTTTTCTTCTGATGTCTGCAAACCTAAGTACAAAATTTTGGTTTGAACCCAAACCACTTGAGTTCATAGTACTTTATAATTCCATACATCGTCATCCGAAACAATCAGGATTGATTACAGAAGTATGAAGTTTCCCCTATGAGTATAATTGCATTTGGATGCAGTTTGTGAAAACTCCATTTTTAATCAAGGAACAAAAATAAGTATGATTTTTATTGCTCTAGTGTGCTGAATAGAAACTAAGGAACCTGACAGTGAAAAAATGTTTTGCAGGGGTAGCTGGGAAAGTTGGTATAAGACTAGCTCCAAATTTTTGAATGAGGACAGGATTTTGCTCATTATGTTCAGTCACTCCAACTGGTTTTAGCAGAAAATCTTTGCACGGAACATCTTGTTAAATCAGCCCAAAATTTAGAAGATCTATCACTGAGG
>WEIS01087194.1:2812-27494 GCA_013389965.1 Todus mexicanus
TTCAGATAGTAAGGGAAAGGTGGGAGACTTTTGAACATGGTGCCATTTTTGGCTTGATATATGTGAGTAAAACCTCTAAAA
Source organism: Todus mexicanus (assembly GCA_013389965.1). NCBI lineage: Eukaryota > Metazoa > Chordata > Aves > Coraciiformes > Todidae > Todus > Todus mexicanus. The sequence goes on from WEIS01087194.1 coordinate 2,894, forward strand.
ATGGTTCTGGAAAAGATTTCAATCTCACATGATTGAGCCTTCCTTATGTATGGATCCTTGGATGCACTAGTTGTATCACCTTTAAGAATACAGTGCCTTTAGGAAAAGTAAACTAATTTTGATACAGCATGTCCTGAGAATGTCTTTATTTCAAGGTCTTCCACCATTTTTCTTCCCTTGTCTCTTGTCCTATTGCAGACAAAGATTTTAAACATAAAAAACTGGATTTGTCAGCACTGTGTGCTGACTATAAAGTATAGCTGGAGTTTGTTTGGAAGCTATGTCTAGGTCAAGCTTACTGACAAGCCGTACACTTTTCACTATCTAAGCCTGTACCCATCAGGTGTATGTTCGATATCTTTACAGTTGTGGGTTTGAAGGGTTATAAGCAGTATAATATCAAATAATATCTCTGTAAATGTAGAATTGCGCCTAAAACCTCATAACTTGTACTGAAATTAAGGGTGAAATGCAAGGCACTTAAATTGGATGATAAGCATAACACTGGTGTAACGTAGCTGAAATGAGGCTACTCATTGCGGGTTCGTGGATGGAGAATCTTTTCATTGCGCAGGAACAGACAGAAGCAACAAGATAGCTATGCCATAAAACAAGGATGCCAGTTTAGACTGGTAGAGGTGTTCCTGCCAAGGAATTGTGGCTGGAATTGTGGCTGGGCTTGCAGTTTTCATGTCTGCTACAGTGTGCGTAACGGTCAGCTGAAATTACCTCTCTCTTGTGGCAGCTGCAGTATAAATATTAGGGCAGGAATTACCAACCGTTTTTTATAGTTTATCCTCGCAATGGACAAGACAGGCATGCACAATAAGAAAACCCCCATGTATTGCCAAAGCGGTTGCAGTTTGACAGCAATGGTGGTAGCAAGGTCCTGGATGTGGACTAGGGATGAACTGAGCGAAGAAAATGAAATGAGAGGCAGATAGCTGAGATGAGGTGTGGTGAGAGGAGAGGGAACAAAGAGTGAGATGGACTGTAACAGAAAAAAGTTTGAGCCAGTGTAGGAAAGACAGTCAGTAAGATGTACAGAGAATCTTCCAAGTATCTTGGAAATCCAAAGTCCCAAGTTTTAGTCACCTCTGGTCCTGTCATCTGGGGTACTTGTCCAGCTGCACCTGACCGGCCATCTCTACTGCACAGAATAATTGGCAGTGTGATGATCGATACTCCTCACCCTATTGATCCACTAAGCCCCAAAGTTGGTACAAATGGGCCAATTGTTGTTTTCAGGGTATTTCCCAGCAGAGGTCTCTGTGGCAGGAGATGGAATGCTATAGGAAAGACAGGGAAAAAATTGAGGCAGACAGAAAAGGAAGGAATGCTCTATTTGGTAATCATGCTTTACAGATCAGTCGTATAAAATTAAGTGAACTATGTGCTTCTGGAAAACCTCCTCATACAGTACAGTGATTCCTTTTTTTCTTTTTTGAATAGATAAACTGCTCATTTAATGCATTGAGTTTTCACCTAGGGAGTAAATCTATAAGGGAACTAGTAAGTCAGCCTAAATATCTGTTGGAATTGGGTTTTAACTTGCATTCATCTGTCCTTTGAAATCTTATTTAAGGTGTTGAATCATATAGATTAAAACTAAATTTAAAATACAGATCTAGTTCTTAGAACTGAGCAAATTAGAATAGACTTTTCTTTCCATTCTTGTATAAGTGTGTCCCAGCAAGCTTTGTGAGCTTGTTATTTAAATGGCTTGTATGCCAAATCATTTTACATCCCGTGTTGCTAAACAAATCGTGCTGTTTTGCTAGAGACCACCAAGATTTCACTCATGAAATGTTGTAGTTATAGAATCTGGATGCTTGGGGTTTGTATCATATTTGGGCAGACTTGTAATACCCTGAAGCAGCAAAGTTTTAACTCTGTAACTAAAGATTGGGGGTGGTATCCATTCTGCCTGTTGCACCTGCTCTAAAATTAAGCTGCAAGTCCCTTGGATTGAGCAGTATTGTAACTTTTTTTAATGTTTCCGTTTAAAAAACCCTGACTAAATCTGAATTCTTCTATCTTCTGTCCTTTCTTTCATGTTTTCTGAGACTTTTTGTTGACAATAAGATGTGATCAATATTTAACCGCAGCACAGAAAGGAGTAACTACAAAGGTGTACACCCTTTGTGGGTGTCATTTCAAAGAGCTTTTCTCCTTGTGGTGCTGTTGGTATAAATAGTGCCACCTCCTTATTTGTGTTTGGGTATTCATGTGGTGCACCTGATCAGGAAGCTGGTCCAGGTTAAAAAAGAGCTGAGCAAGGTAAATAATGGTTATTTTTAACCCAGATCAGTTACGAGTGATGTACTGATGTTAGAATCAATGGGTAACTGAAGAAACATTTCTAGAAAGTAAAACCTGAGAAAGCTGAAATTCAGGTGGGTATGGGGTTTTCTTATTCTTTTTTTGTTTGTATTTTATTTCTCAATAGCAGTAAATGATGTTTTGCATACATTTAGATGGTGATGTGCATATTATCTGGAGGAGGAACATAAGTCAATTTATCTCTGGTTGAGTTGTGCTAATGAAGCTGTGATCTTGGTATGGCTTGAAGTCCTAGCTGAGCTAAGCACACGGCCAGTTGTAGTCCTGCTTCCCTTCGCACATTCCTGCCTTCTCTTGGTTGTGCCAGCTCTGCCACTAGGCCAGCAGGGAGGCGGCGCAGGAAGCTAAACTAGCTGAATTGTAACCGTCCAAAAGTATATATTCTGTTGGCCTTGTTCTGTGAAGCAGCTTACCGTGGAGATCGATGAGAGCTGGAGCTCATGAGCAGCAGAGGAGAGCCCATCGTTGTGCTTCCCATTTGTGTTATTGTGTAACCTCCACGCATCAGGAGCGTGACCTCCTGAAAGGTGGCTGCCTGTATTTCTAAGCAGCCCTGCCATCCTCTGCTCCTGCTTTTGGCATTGCCTGCCTGTCCATCCACACCACTGCTGCATGACTTCTGCCTGGTTTTGGCAATCATCTCTCCCCTTTGCTCGTCTGGCACCCTTGCTGTTCTCCAGTGACTCCTGCAAAATGCTGCTGAAACGAAAGGGGAGAGGAGGAAGGATGGGAAGGTGAAATGAGCCTGGAGCTTGTGGACTCGAGTTTGAGGCATGCTGGCTTAGGAGATGCGGTGGCAGGCACATGCACAGGGACCCTTCATAAAGGAGGCAACTTGGCTGCTCTAGCCAATAGAGCAGGTAACGTCAAGAATGCTTCAGAGTCAGCAACTCCCATGGAGGTTTGCAGGGCTTTCAGAGCATCAGGAGTACATTTATTTCGATTCCTTGTTTGCAAGGCCTTTTTGAAGTTCAGTAATAAAAAATGTAACAGAAGAGCTACTGTTTGTACCTTTTCAGCTAATGTACTCTACCAAGTGGTACTACTTCAGTATCCATTAAATAGCGCAGCTGGCACAGGACAACGAGCCTGTGGTCTGGGTAGTGTTACTGATAAAGCAGAGTATAATAGAAATATGAAGAATTGATGTAGTGTACCCTAGAAGCACACACACATTGGTTGATGCCCCTCACACTCCCCTTCAATGTGTGTGTTTTCTGCTGTGGAAATTCGTCAGAATAAAAAAAAAAAAATTAAAAAAAAATTATGTAGCTGTGCAGGATAAATTTTGGAGGCTTTAGTCCCAAGTAAAAGACAAGACCCTGTTGTGGAATTGATACCATTTTCAAAGGGTGCTATGGGTGCTGCTTTGACGCCAGTGTGGCTAGTAATAGTAATAAAGTCTTGGCATCTTCAGCAGGCTGTAGAATTAATCCTTTACAAGAAAACAGGGGCCTTCAATGCAGCTATCAGATGCTAGCAAAATAGATGGGCAAGGGCGAGCTTGTCCACGCTAGCTATAAACCAAATCAGCTTGTTTTCCATATGCGAGAGTGTTTGAAGTCTTAGTGTGGTATTTTAAACTGCATCAACCTCATTCTTAATATCTTGTGTTTGCAGAAGTTTGCAGCACAAAAGATTCACTTGTAAAAGAATACAGAAACATTAAACCAGCGTAAACTCATATGTTAGAGATTACCACTGCATGCAGTTGGTAGAGAAACCAAATATCTATATGAAGGCTTTGAGGACTACAGTATTTCAAGTAGTATTCAATACTATACAATTCTTGGAATTCCCCATAGCCAAGGAGGGGTGAAGTTGTGTGAGGCTCATCTGAGGCTGCAACTTAAGGCAACTGTGCCAGCACCAGGAAAGTTCAGTGCACTTCTTAGGCCTTTTGTTTAGGATTTTTAGTTTTTAATCTGAGTTATGTCACTCTTCTGCTCGTTCAGAGACGATCGTAGCTGAGTCTTCATACGGATTATGAATCCCAGTCTTGGATGTGACTGCTGCGTGAGACCATGTTCTGCACATATTCAGGCATCGTAGTTGTTTATTAGAAAACACGCATGTGTTATCAAGGTGAGAATCCAGAAAGGTTCTTTTTTATCCTTAAAGTCTATCAGCTACTGAAAATGACAGGTGATGATTACAGTACGAGGTGAATATGACTTGTGTGTGTAGTTGAAGATACCAATGCTTATAAATGTCATGTGACATACGAAATCGACAGTTTAATCCTGAAAACTTTGCAGAGAAATTATTTTCTAAATGACACCTAGTCAAACTTGTTAATGGAAGGAATCTTATAGAAGGACTTGTTTAAATAAAAGTATATATGACTTTTTTGTTGAGGGAAGATTTATTTCATGGTAAACTTCTGTTCTTCAAAATGGGCACCGTCACTGTACAAAGTCTTTCAAACTACAAATTTGGGACAATAAAATGCCTGAAGAAGCAGCTTCAGTAATGTCTTAGGAAGAATTAAGTCTTACCAAAAAAAGAAGAAAATGAGATTTTTTTTTTTTTTTAATTTTCTCACCATCTTAAATCATCTCTTCCAGGTAATAAAGATATAGTTCGTAATATAGACTTGGAAAGATGTGCCAGGAAAAAAAAAAAAAGGTCTAAATAATAGCAGATCATGAGGCCCACAACTGCTGATAGTTTTTCAACGCAGCTGGGCTTGCAAGCCGTGTGTGCATTCTTATGTTACAATCTATTGCTTTGAAAAGTACGACAGAGCAAGTAGTTACTCAAGCTAACTTTGTAAGGAAACTCATGGTTCTGTGACAATTACTTTACAATACAAATTAAAGATTTATTGTTTAAATTTTTTTTAAGAATGGTGGAACAAAATTCAGTGCAAGATCCTACAGTAGAAAAAGGTGGTACTTGTTTCTGTGATCTCTTAAGTTACTTGACACTCATTCTCTTGACAGATTCCATTTGCTTGCAGTCTTGTGTCCACTTGCTCAACGAGCAGCAAAACTTACACCCAAATGGGTTAGTCGGGATCCCTTGTGAGTGAGGGACACAGGACAAGAAAAAAAGCCGTGAAATCCTCATGACATCTCTGGAGTCAGAATAAAGCTTTGCAGGGCTCTGTGTGTTGAGAGATCTAAGTTGCTACAGAAACTTCTGTAGTGTTTCAGCAGTGTGCAAGAAGGAAACATTTTATAAGATCCCCAAAGGAGCTTTTTTTTTGAAATACAATAGGAGGGAATGGACTTTTTAGCTGTATTAGTTGTAAAGCACTGAAAATAGAGATTTTTCTTGTTGTTGTTTAATGGAACTCTGCTCTCTGCTGTACAGGTAGATCAAACTACATTTTTTTGGTATCTTCCATCTCAAATAGGAAAATCCTTTCTATGGCATGGAAAAGCTAGACTAATGGGGAGTGTGTTAAATTGCTCACAGAAGTACTCAGAACTAAATAAGATGTTAGAGTTACCTAATTGCATAGAAGTTGAGTGTAAGAGATTCAGCAGTGAAAAGAAGAAAATGGTTGCTTGGATGCACAAATATGATTATACTTGAGTTTTACTTGAGTCTGCTGGGCAGATCCCGATAATCAGAGTTCTAATCAGCTGGTGTCACCCAAAGCACGCACAGGCATCTACACAATCAGGCTACCATGGTTTAACAAATCAACCACATGAACTAAATATGTTTGTGCTCTTTTTCATTGCAAATGGGAATGGAAAAAAACCCCCCACAAAACAAACTTCAACCTATCTCGCTTCTCATCAGCTACTAGTGAGCAGTCTAGAGGAGTAACCAGCTACTGTTAATCTTTCCCTTTTATACAATGAATTGGGGTCACAAGGGAGGTAAAGTTACATGATCATTATGATTTCTACTTACAATGGGAAGAAAAAATGTACAAGAAGCATGTGAGGAGGCGTGTAAACAGAACTAAGAAAGTCAGTCTTTCAAATGTGACAAAAAGAGTTATGTGCAGAAGAGGGATAAATGGTAAATGCAGAAGACAAACTATTTCTAAAAGAACTGAGATTTAATGATATTTGGGAGGATGGGACTGTCATTTTTCCAAGAAACGAAACCCATGTATAAAAGCTAGATGTTCAGGTAAGGAATCAATGGATGGATGAAGGGCGGCATGTATTGAGAAGACATACTGAAACTGTATCTAGCAATATTTATTTATATAAAACACAGTGGCGTGGTCTTAGTTTTGATAACATCTTACTGAGCCTGCTTAACTTTTCGTTAAGAAAGACCTTGCAGGCTTTCAGTGTTGTTTCTATTAATGTTTAGAGGACTGTGTGCAAAACATGTCAAAAACATAAAAGCAAAACTTAACCTTTCCTGCAATGTTTGAATGAACAATATTTCAGAGATTAAAATATTAAAAAATATAAACTCAATGCCATTTACTTAATTACAAAATTTGGTGCTTTGCTGGCTTTGAAGACTTGGCAAGAGTTTTGGGAGGCGTTTGTGGTTAAATATTGGAGAGCTGACTCACTATTTAAACAGTTTCAAGCCAGGCATCCTTTTCAAGAATAAAGCTGGATTCTTTCTTCCTCTTAGGCCCCATTACTTGACTTAATTGTTGTAGCCTCCTACTTCATCTTCCCATCTCCTTGCCTTTCTCCTTGATCCTATATCGAAAAAGCATTTCCATAGCAGTGATTCTTACAGCTTCAGTCCTGTTTCTGCTCTTTTCTTGTTGGGTAAAAGTGATACTTTTGTTTATATGCTGTTTCTCAGAGGACACTTTAAAAGAGATTCAGTATTTCCAAGAATAAAATTATTTAGTAGAGCTTGCTTGTTTAACCTAACGTTGCAGTTTACAGTTTGATGTTCTGGCAGTTTCTTTTAAAAGGATGTAGTTAATCTGGCAGACGCTCACCGAAAACAATATGGTGGTGTGGATCTGGAGATATTATTTTAGTAAGAAATTGAAAAAAACCTTACATGTGTGTAAGTTGTTTTAAAAATGATACCAAGTAAAATACAAGTCTTGTTTCTCTGGAAGTTTAGAGTAAAAGGATCATTTCTTGGAGAGGGATTAAAGAACAGAACAAGGAACATTGTCCTACATCCTTGGAAGGATTAATAGGGATGGTGGAGCAAAAAGCTTGTATGCTCTTGTTCAAAATGGATGTTTATTAGAGACCTAGAGTTTTGGAAATGTGCTGAGGTGAGGACTTGAAACTCCATTTTGTGCCACGTGTATATATATGTATGCACCTATTGAATAGAACAGTTTGTATCAACCTAGTACCCGGATGAAATGTGTGACTACCTTTTTTATCACATTAGGATAGGCCAAAACATGGGGTGCCACATCTCAGGGTAAGGGAATGCAGGTCTTAAAATGTCATGCTAAAGTGGTGAGGTGTAGGATCAGTGACACATGGAGCAGTCTTAAACGTCATGAAGTATTAAAGTGTTAGCCCAACATTGCTGCCTGCTGCAGTTCTCTGCTTGTCTGACTCAGCTGTTTGAGTTGGTCTTTAATCTTCAGTTTTACTGTAATTGTGGTGAATAGAAGAGCTTTTCTGTCAGAATGAGTGTGTTGTTTTTAGGAATTACTGATGAACAGCGTTCCACAAATGTCTAACTGACTTGCCTAAATTTGCTAAAATGATCACTTTTAAGAACTGTAGAGAATTAATTTAATACTAACATAACCATTTCAAAACGTTACATAATGATTCTTCAAGATTAGTTGGCAGTCCTGAATTTAAACAAATCAACAAGTCTCCTGCTTTGCTTTTCTTCATGATGGTTTTTTTTTCCTGTTTTTTAAATGGTATTGGGTATTTTCGGATAGCACCAAGACAAGGTAGGGTGAGGGGGAAGAAGTAAAAAGTTACTGATCACTTTGAATCCAAATAAACTCAAACATATACAGCAAAACAGATTGAGTCATGGGGATCTGGGTGTTAAAAAGGGGGAGTAACAAAATTAAAGAAAGCCTCCTGCAAGTTTGAGGAGCAGGCAGTTGGCAGCAGGAGGAGGTGCCAGCGGAGGACTGCTGCTGAGAGGGCGAGTTCCCGGTGCGATCCTGCATCAGCCGCTGCCGCGTGTTCAAAGAGGGCTCTGAGGGTGGTGCGCCGAAATGGCAAGCTTGTGTGCTGGAGCTTGTGTGTGGTTGCAATAATTTTGTTTTCATAGGAGCCAGAAGGCTTTACAGCTTAGCTTGGGTTTTGCCAGTTTTGTTTTTTGTTTTTGTTTTGTTTTGTTTTTCTCCTTTGGAAAGGGCTAAAGAGAGGAGTGTACATTTATTACTGTATTTTAATCATAAGTCTGACAACATGCTCATTTAATAAAAATGTTGAGGTAAAATTTCACCTGTTAGCATAAGCAGAGTTATAAAGTAGATTCTGCAATTTCACCTCTACCATTCATAGTTTGTTTTCCATAATTGCAGCCAGCGGCACCAAACTCTTTCTCAGCATGTTTAGTTTCTTCTTGGATCTCCTTCACTGTCGTTTTTAACTCTGTTATGGTTTGTTAGTACTGATGCTTTTTCATCCTCCTAGTACTTAGCCACTTTGAATATTAATTTTCTAAATAACCATTGCCAAGTAGATGAAGGGCAGGGATTATGTCTGACCTTAGTTCAGCGTGCTTTACTATTAAAATGCCTGCTCCCCAAAATGCGTTTGCTGTTAGGGGTTGAATTGTTGTTATGGTGTCGTTCGTTAGACCGTGCAAGGCAAGGACCTTCTAGGACACCTGAAAGAAGAGGAGCTGATTTTAAGGATGGTGGTATGCGTGGGCCCGCAAGGAGAAAGTTTTGTGCCCCTTCTGCTGTGTTTCTTAGGGATTTCTTCATGTTCTGCTGAACACTCATATCCCTTTAAACTGCTGTGTTTCCACGGGAGAACATTCCAGCTCTGGCACCTCTTAGGTCTGTTCTGTCTCCAAACATTGAAGTGAATTAGTCAGTCTTTGCTGATGTACAGAAATCTTTTATTTTTCTTCCAAATAATTATAAAGTGAAGAGGTCCTTTTTGTGACCATTGGGGGAATGAGGCTCTTGGAGCTGACCACAGTCAGTAATGACTAGTTCAGGGCAAATGCTTTATTTTGGTGCTGCATCTCTTATGTGCATGTGAGGTCTGGTACGTGGGAGTCCCGTGTTCCAGAAACCTAAGTTTTGTTTTCCAATTGAAAGAACTTGGCTTCATGGTAGTGAAGATATACCAGCCAAAATAAATAGAAGGTCAAAGTATGGGCTATTTTAAGTCCTAAGTAGGATACCAGGATTCTTAAATCATATAGAATTTGCCACCATGGATTACATCACGACTCTGAAGATGCAGGATTTGCCACATCAGATAGACTGCGTATTCATTTCATCCGTTGTATTACCCAGTTATGACATGGGCAGTATTCGGCTACCGGCAGAACTCAAAAGGACTGATTCTGGTGCCATTTCAGCCTTCTTCACCTATCTTCTGGAAGGAATAAAACGGCAATGAAACAGTTATTATTTTACTCAGTAGCATTTTTCCTACGTGGTAAGTTGGTTACTCTGTTTATTAGTCTTTTTGCTGTCTCGAATGCCTGTAGGACTTCCACTTTCATCAAAAATTCGCTTTGTGCAGAAAAGCTAAAGCTGCTTTGTTGTAGTGACAGCTCTGGTTGACGAGCAGAGTAAGTAATGAGTTATTTAGAAATTGTCTGTGTACAATCTGAAACACTCAGATTTATACTCTTAGTTTGTACTTGATCTCTGAGGTGACGGTATCCAGGTGAAATTATTCCATGCTGCAGAATAACCATTAGCATCAACAGCGCTCAAAAATTCTGAGCTGAGAAAATTACGTATCATAATTTATCCGTAGGGATTTGGCTGTGCTTTCTGCAAGTATTTCCAATTGTAAGAGTTTAAAAGAGGAGAAAGATGTACTGAAATGAGCTTCAGGGAGGGGCAGATTCTATGATGTGTGGTTAAATCATAGGGCAAACAGAAAGCAGAAGTCGAGTGGAGTAGCTATCTTTCAAAGGAATCGAGCGCATAAGCTACAGGTTCTGTCATAAGATTTCAGACTGGTAAAGGTAGTGTAAATTTTGTCATCATTTGGGGTGAATTCTTAAATAAAGGATTTAATCCACAATTCATGCAGGATTTCTTAAAGCATGTTTTGCCTTGACATATTATGTCCTCATCATTATTCATGAAGGATCTAGAAAAATAGGCTGCTTTATAAATTCCATCCCATCCTTGCTGATTATATTTTTCCAGGGTGAAAATTCACTGTTAAACAACTCTAAACACACCAGTTGTAATCAAATACCAAGCAATATTTAACGTGGTGTGCAACGGTGGAAATGATGAAACACTAAGGATGTCAAATCTGAAATAAATCAATTCATATTTAGTATCATTCTGTAAAAATAAATTATAAGGAAAATAGATTCTTAAGGCAAAAAAGAGTGACAGGGAGAGAGGTAAAAACTAAGTTGCAAAGAGTGGTTTGTATCTGTAAATTACAGTGATTTTGTTTCCATATACAGAAAGTCATTAAAAAAGATTAAAAATAACTCGTTTTAAAAGAAGTGTGTGTTAAGACATCTGTAGCATTCCTATAAAAAGCTGCTTATTCAACTGTAATGAACTTAAATTCTTGTTTTGAATAGGTCACCTCTCTCACCAAGTGTTCTGTGAGATTAGTGTTTGCAGTATGTGCCAGGCAGGTGTACTGATGGTCATTGAAACGGTCTTTGTGATTTGGGGATGCTTCTTGTCTGAATCCCTGTATAAACACAAACACCCAAACATTTGGGGGCCACGAGTTTTGAATCTTGAGAGGAAATGATCAAAGTTAATTTTCCCTATTTCAGTGTGTTTAGTTGCTTTATTTCCACGGAAATTCGTGTTCAATGTAGAGAGTTTTATAATACTTTTTTTCAATCTACCTTTTAAAGCAAGTATTTCAAATAAGAATAGTAAGTAAAAGTGCAGAGGAGTTCTCTGTTCTAGTGGTTGGGATTATGACCTTTTAATTTTATTTTTAAAATAGCATGGGCCAAACAAGAAGCAGTCTTTGAAAATCTTTAATGCTGATGCTTTAAATTTAAAAGAAACTGTAGTCTTCCAAATTGGATGATTTAGAATGTTATAGGCAAAAATGACAGTATAAGTGTGTGTTTATATCACTTATCGGCAATCAAAATATTCTCAAGTGGTTGATAACATGTAAATGAATATATTAAAATCCTTGTTAGCCTGTTAACAATGATATGCTTAACATTAGCTTGTTAACAACCTGTACGCAGGTATCTTTCTCCAGTTACTCCACTCTATTAATTGGGCTTTCTAGGTATTAAAATTTGTGAAGGAGGAAAAAGCACTAATTATCTCGTTTTCTATTTTCTTTTTTTTTCTTTTTCCCCCCCCTTTTTTTTTTCCCCTGTGGTATAAAACACCGTAAAATTATGTGAATGCACTTTATGTAGGCTTTCTGCTCTCTACTTGTAGGTGTGAGAGCAGGACATACAGAGGATCTAGCACTGTCTAGTGGCTTGAAAGGCCACTTCTTCATTTGAAAAGAATATGTGCAAAAGGTCCTCTTACAGAAAAGGTCCTTTTGCTTCTCCTTACCTTGTCTGAGGCATCCTATGGTTTGGGGATTTTCCTCCCCTGATTTCTAAAAGGTGTGTGCTAGGAATTAATGCGCACAGAAAATATCCCCCAAAGTTAATGTTTGATTCTGCAACCAGAGCATGCAGAATTAAGTTAATTGCAGTTTCTAGAACGACTTTGCAACCGTGAGCTGACTTTAATGGGGTGGCCAGTTATCATGAACTGAAGGAGTATGGTTGCAGCTTGTCCACATGGCTTTTCTTCCACAAGGGGAACATACACGTTGTTCAGACCATTCCTAACCTGTGGAGATTGTCAAATTGCAAACGTTAGAATTTCTATAAGCTTTTGACTGTGATTTTAAAATAAATTAAAAAAAGTATGTACTCTCTTCACACTGATGCCTCGACTTTTGAGAGATTAGCACAACTTGTGGCCAATGCTTAGTCCATGAAGGAAAGAGACACGTTTTCCTTTAAAAAGCCAAGTAATAAATCTTACTGAAGTTATGGCAGTTCCTACTTTCACTCCTGTTAACAAGGTTTAGATAAGTGCTGGTCCTCGTTTGTCTTGCCTGGGATTTTTACCTTGCTGTGCAGTAATGAGTGTGTTAGGGAGAAGCAGAAAACTACTTTCCGTCCCCTGCTCCCTCCTTGCATGACTGCACCCAACCACCACTGATGCTTCATGAACGGGAAATTACAGCTCCTAAATTTGACATTGTAGACATAACTGAAAAGATTAACTTTTAGGGTTGTGACTCTGAAAATATCTACTACTTTTTGTATGTTTAAGGTTGGGTAAATATTTTGCAATCTGGGAAGATTTAAAAGAATCCCAAACAGAGTAAATAGCCAAGTTGTAATTGGAAACAATTGGTTGAAGGATTGTATTATTGGTTTACATTTAAAATAAGTTAGGTGCTGTAAATTTGTGTGCTTTTATCCATTAAAAACTCTGTTCAGATCACTCAAGAATAATTCTTAGGTAACTGAAACAGGCTAGTCTGCTTTAGGTAGCCAAACCATGTGAAGGCTTTAAAACTTCGTTAGAAAAATATCAGGGTAAATACCAGTGCAAACACACCTGCGTTAGTGAAGCTTGCCTGTGAAAATTTTTTATTCTCTTATTTTTCTGACGACTACCTGTAAGATTCCACCAGGGTGTGCGGGTCAAGATTTCTGCTCCCTCTATCCTTTGTCCTGTCCTGAAGATTTTAACAGGGAATTGGGTAAACTAAGTAAATCCCTGTACTTAGTGAAGGGGCTAAGTTTTCTGAATTCTGGGCAGAGATGACTAAGGCTGTGCTTCTGTCCGCAGCTGGCTCTGGCACTTGCTAGGCTCACTGCTGAGCTGGTTTGGTGCGCTAAGCCAACAAAAATCTAACCTGACCAAAACCCATAGTTAAATAATGCCAACTAGATTGGGTAAGGCCGTACAACAGCAGCAGAGCCTGTGCATGTTGCAGAGGGATAGGTCTTTAATACAGCTGAATACAGTTTTGTCGAAGACTGAGAAAGCTTAACGCCGAAGAGCAAATAAATTATAGGAAGGGTATGTGGTGTGCTTCAAGTTCTGGTACTAATGCCACTTAGGCCCAGCTGAGAATCTTTGTTTAGTATGTGCATGCAAATGTACGTATCTATCAAGCAGTTCAATAAGTTTATCCTTGTGTACCTTTGTGAAATCTAGGATTTAGTTTCAAGTGAAGTAAGAGTTGTTAATTATTTTGTTGGGGTTTTTTAAAATTTCTTATGATAGTGGCATTCAAAAATTTGCACTGGGCTCACGTCACCCTTTTATGTTAACTAGAATGGCTGTATTGGGTCAGACTTACGTATTGGTTTGTCCAATATCCTCTTTCTGATGGTCAATAGTAAATTCAGACAGCCAATAGTAAATACACAGGGAAGAGAATAGCAAGAAGGAGCATTTTATGGTCGTTCCTTAAGACCCTTCTGAATATCTGCAGCTTAGAGAATTTTTGAGCCAGATGTGACATCCTTGAGTTTAAAAATTCTTCATGGTGCTTGCATTTGTCCAATTACTTTCTGAATCTTTAAATTTTTGGAACTCATTACCACAAGTTGTTGTGGATCCCAAAGTTTAACTACATACCATGTGCAAGAAGTACTTTTGTGTAGCTTTCTTGAACTGCCTCTTAGTAGTGTCGACTGCTGCTCCCTAATGCTTGCATTTGGAAAATAGTCATGCTTTGTTTATCTTCTCCAGATCACCTATAATTCTGTACTCATCTTTTCTGTCCTGTGTGGTCCCTTTTTCCAGGCTGAGCAGTCCAAGTAGCATATTTCTGGTTTCAATCTATCTTCTTTGGCAGAGGGAGGCACGATTACATACATCTGTGGGTGCACTGTAGATTTATACAATATAATTGTATTTTTATTTTGGCTCTTTTAGTTCTTTTCAAACAATTCTGTTTCTTCTGCTTTATGATGGCTTATTGAGCTAGTATTTTCATTGAACTGCCTGACTACGTGATTGATCTTCTTTCACAGAGCTTCTTTGCTAGGTGTGTTATTTTGCATTAAACAGTAGTGAATTCCTGATGTTCTCTTGCACAATCCCTCGAGTAAAAGTATTCTTCAGTGGTTATCATCGTGTCTAGGACCGAGGACAAGTTTGGGACAAGAATTGCACTTGATACTATGCAGAAAAGAAGAGTGCTTCAGGTTCCCAAAATGCTTTTATTGCAGATATAAGGCAGAGGACAGCAGATGAATGAAGAATTGTGGCAGTATTGACAAGCAGAGCTGCAGTGATCTCAGGTTTTCGTAGACATCCTGAAAGGCTGATCAGAAAGGCTAATAATGAAGTATTTTTCTGTGAGTTTAGCTCTTCTCTCGAGTATAAGAAACAGCGTCAAAGGAAACATCAAGTACTTGTTTGGCAGTTTTACAGCATGGAGGCTGCCAACAGCCAGCCTCATGGAATCAGCAGTTGAGTTTTTGTGTTAAATGTGAGTGGATAGCTAGTATGGGAGTAATCTGGGAAGGCAGCGGAGATGTGAAAGCAAGCAACTGATGGTAAACGTCACAGAGCAAGAATCATGAGGGAAGCAGAGAAGGGTGATGTGTCAGCTGTACAAGTCAGCATTTGTACATGTTCAGCAGGGTAAGCAAGAAAGAGTCAAGCAAAGTTGTGTACGTTCTTCTGTTTGTCTGCTGTGGTTTGGTTTGGTGTGTGCTAAGGATAACGGGAGCTCCACAGCTCTCAGTTCCACATGCTAAATTGGGTACGGAGTGAGTGGAGAATGAGTGGAGTCCTCAGCACGACGCGTGGAACCAGTGCACAGTGCAGCTGGCACAGGCTGCAAAGGTTAGCAAAATTTACCTGCCTCTTTGANTTTTCTTCCAAGATCCAGTCAGGCACTGAAATGTTGGGGAAGCTCTGAGAGATCAGTCTCTTGCTTAAAACTCCACTTAAGATGGAACCCAGCTATGAAGACGTTATTTGACATAATACTGCCAAAATAAACACATAAAAAAAAATTAAAATATTTGTTAGTTTAGTATCTGGCATCTTAAAACCAAGAAAAATTACATTTTTATGTACTCTTCTAGTTCTAGGTCAAATGATTAGTTCTGTGACAAGACAGCATGACACTTTGAGTATGACAGAAGCCCTGATGCTGCAGCAGAGGCTGGGAATATTAATGGCCAAATCTAGGTGAGTGATGTTTAATTCTGGCAGATCCCTAGCTTTTCTGAAATGTTAATATTATAATATATTGGAGGCAAAATAATGAGCTTGTATTACTATTGGTTACATACTCTTTGTTGTTCTTGAGATACAGTGGCTGTACTTCATACATCATCATATACTACAACTTTCTACTTGCAACTCTAGCGATTTTTTCCAAGCTATTTTGCAGTTAAGGTTTTTTAAATTTTATTTTAGGTTGGTTTTTTGGGGGTTTGTTTGTTTGGTTTTTTTACGTCTGCAGGCACCTGCCTCCAACAGATTTGATCAGTGATTTTATGCTGAATGCAAAGAACCCTTCATGACACTGTAACAGCCTGCTGCTATCTGGTTCTCTTTCAACTTGTCAAAACATTTGGGGTGGCCTAGGACTGCGATTTAGTAAGTGCAAGCCTGAAGTCTGCTAGAAGTGTCTGCAATTGTGGACCAGAGCTTGAAAACCTTTGCTGCAAATGTATATATTCATTGTTAATCTGCATTGTAGCTGTTGGCACCTATTGCTCTTTTTAGCAGTGAAGTCTCAGAATGAATAGGGTGGCATCAGAAGGCTAACAAGACCAACACCTGAACACTCCTGTAGTGAGGCATCGCGGGGTACCAGCAGTGGAAGTTAGTAATAGGTGTTAGTGCCAGCATTTCCCTTTCTAAGCACAACAGACAGAATTCATAAGCAAAAAAGAAAAAAAAAGGGAATTGTTAAAATAACAATAGGGTATGTGTATGAAGACTCTTAAAAGTAGTCTGTAATTGAGAGTGATTGGACTGATTAATAAAATTCAGGACTTCACTGTGCAAAAAACCCAGTTGTGTGTAGCTTAGCTCCTCTCTGCAACAGTAGAAGCAAACAACCAACCCCCCAGTTTCATGTTGAGTTGGGAAGAAAGCTCTGCCAAATTATTGCATGTTTTTATGTTATGGCCAGAAATTACATTAGAGAATCTGTGATTTCAACTACGTGTCTGGCGTTCTGCCTCTTTCTTACTGGTTTAATCTAAGCCATCTTGTTACCCTTTCTGTTAAGTTCTTAATTTCACCTCTGCATGGGTTTGGTGGCAGATTTATACAGTCTCTGGCACAGCACTATCTCTTTTGAGTAGCATTTCTCTTCCAGAACAGGGGAAGAGTTAGCTGCTCTTCATTGTATTCTTTGCATCTTACTTCTCAGCAGACTGAAGTGCTACTTGGATACTACTCCTGCATGCTAATACAAATGCCTGTCTAGGAAGCAAGCCCTGTTTTTCTTAAGGTGACATCAGATTTTTTTTTTTCCCTTTAGTCAGGAAAAGTTACCAACCAGCTCTCTTCCTTCTTCTGGATTCCTAGTCTTGTATCTATTGTTGACTTGCTAGCTCTCTTACAGGATTTTTTTGCCCCTGCTCACTGCAGGGGGGTTAGGCTAGGTGACCTTTAGAGGTCCCTTCCAAGCCAAACCATTCTATGATTCTGTGATTTTGCCGCACTTTTCATTTGTGTAGTGTAAATTTTAGTTCTTATCCAACATGAAGATGATGTAAATGGGTTAAGTTTTCTTTTATCTGACTTTCTTGCATTTAAGAAATGCAAGACTTACCACCCCCTACAAGGTGACAGAGGAAGGATAAGCAAGTTATGACCCTTGGTTCTGTGAACATTTTAACGTATTTTATGAAAGTTTTACCATATATACAAAAATCTTTAAGTAAAAATATCAAAAATACTAAATATTTATTTTTTGGTTTCCTTAATTTAGCCATACTGCTCCGTGTTATTTGACTGTTCTACTGTTTTATAGCAAATGAAGTAGACCGTGTAACATGATTTAATCCAAACGGATCTTAATAGAAATAAACCCGAGTTTTAAAATATTTGTCTTGAATGTGAGGGTTTTTTCCTTCCCTTGACTTTGATTACATAGTTTTATGGACATTGCTATATGGGAAGTATTTAAAAGTGGAAGCGCAGAGCCTCGCTGTAGGGCTGCCAGCACAGGGCTGCCTCCAGGCCTGGAACGCCTCCACCCTCTCTTGCCAGCCAGCCCTGGAGCTGCTGAAGCCAGGGCAGCCTTTCAGGATTGGCATGTGGGCTCTTTGTGGTGCCTGTGCCAGGTAACCTCCTACAGCCCAGGGCTTGTGTGGGTGTCGCTCGGACTGCGCTCAGCAGTCACAGCCGGGGAGCGCTCCCTGAGACTGAACTGGAATCCAGGTAGTTGCCTTGTCGAAAGATCCTGGTTCAGGAGATGAGAATCGCACCCAGTAAGTTGGGCTTTGTTTCCTCCAAGCTGCTACCATGGGAATTAAGGTGACAAATCAGATAGGTCTGTTTGGTAGTAACCTCAGGTTGAATTATTGGTAGGACTTTAACAGCTCTGTGTTGCCACTCCTTAATGCAAAATCTCACTTAACTACTTAATTGTAAAGTTTATGTTGACTTGTTACTTATGACTGCAGAATTCTCCATGAAGAATTGTAATTTCAGAGACCAATTTGTGTTGGGTTATTTTGTTGATGATACTCTATTCTTACTTAAATGATCATTTTGGTGTTTTGTTGTGTTTCGTTGTGTTTTTTTCCCCTCTCTTCAGAGATCACATGGTCTTCTAAAGAAGTCATGGGTAGCTGTTGTAGCTGTCCAGATAAAGAAACTGTCCCAGATAACCATCGAAACAAGTTTAAGGTAAGCAACTGAGATGGTACGCTGTGAATTATTTTGTTGCTTTCTTGCAGAGTAGGTCTGTGATGGAAAAAAAAAAAAATAGGGTGAGAATTACTGAACAGTTAAAACACTGCAGAATTGCAGATATCTGTGGCTATAGGTTTCTCTTCCCTCTTTGAGAAATCCTCTCTTAGCAACAGTGACACGAATTTTCTAGTCGGGGGTATGCTTTTTTAATGATAGTTTTGATCTTCAGGAAAGAGAAGTGCTTTTCGTCCATTTCCATTTCAGTTGGTAGGGCCCAAGTCAGTGGTGTTGCCTCTGAGAGGTTCTGGAAGTTAGGAAGACAGTTGTGAGCATAAGGGAAGAGCTATTGGAGAAGTGTGATTATGAACCTGTATGTGGGGTCAGCAACGGAGAATTTTAGGACTGCTGATTTTACTTGAAGCTCACGACTGGTATAGCATTTTGAGAAATTCTGTCCTTTACTTGAAGAAATTTTACTTATAAATGTGCTTCTGTCCCTTAAATCCCTGGAATTTATAAGCTTGTGAACACTTGTCCATGTGCTTAACACACTTAATGCGAAACTACTGAAGTCAGTGACTTTAAGTAAACATACCTTTGCATAGTCACACAAGTCAGATTTGATTCTGTGCTCCAAACTGTCTCTGTGAGTCGGCAAAGGAATGTAATGCTTCCAGAGTGAAAAATGATTCATGCGTTCCCTTAGGGCATCACTGAAATGAGCTTTAAAGCCATGGGAATTTCTGGAAATGTTTCATGTTATCAGTACAAAAAGCTGAAGGATAAAATATTTTTCTGTTTTCTCGCTTTTTATGCGTTTGACATCCCTTTATGTAATTAGTTCCTATTTTCCTCCTCGTAGAATTTCTCTATTGTTTGTGTGGGTTGCTGATTTAGCAGCAGGGGGGAGAAGATGAAAGAATGTAATTTGTAAAATGAAGAAAGTTGGCATAAGCCTCAGTGACAGATGAAACTATTCTTAATTCTTTTCAACTGACTAGATTTCAAATTGAAAATGTCTCTTTAAGGAGTAACGTTAATTGATACCATAAGAAATAATAACTTAAAAAATCTAATTATTTGTATTGGTTAAGAAAGAATCCCTCTAAAAGTAGCTCTGTGAGATAAAATACATGCTGAGGAAAATACACATTGTCTGAAGTCTATAAAGGATGCAGATGATCTCAAACTGTTTTAAAGGCAGAAAGAATAGGAGTTTAAGCTTTATACGCACGTATTCACACAAGATAAACATAAGGTATTTGAATTATTTCTTGGCTTTAAAAAGGCAGGGGAAAAAATCTAAACCAGTCTGGTGATTCAGCATAGTGCAAGGCTGTACAGGTATGTGAAGGGACCTTTATCTTGGAGTCCCTTATCCTTTTTCATTCCTTTTCCCAACTGTAAGTGGGGTTATATGACAAAGCACATATTTTATTTTATTTTTAGAATTAGAGCTTTGAAAGATTCCATTATCTGAGGTATGCCTTACCCATGTGGAAATACTAGAATACGCACAGAAAGTCAATTAAAAAAAATTGCCAATCTCTTTTAAATTTCTCCTCAGATTTTACAATTATGCTATGCAGTCCCATTCATATTGCTTTTAAATATGTATTAATTTAATTCTGGGATAGGGGAGCAAAGGAACTCATTTGGTGATGTGTTTTTTTTAAACTTTAACGTGAAGGATCATAACTAGTATGACAGAGCCAGTAGAGTGAAACATTAAGATTATTACTAATGGTGCTGGTGCTCAAAAGGGTACTTAACCTAATGCTATTTAACTTCTTTTTTATAGGTTATTAACGTGGATGATGATGGTAATGAACTGGGTTCTGGCATAATGGAACTTACAGATACAGAACTAATTTTGTACACCCGTAAAAGGGACTCTGTAAAATGGCACTACCTCTGTCTCCGTCGCTATGGCTACGACTCAAACCTTTTCTCTTTTGAAAGTGGCCGAAGGTGTCAAACTGGACAAGGTATGTGGAATTTGTGTACATAACGCTTTTTTGGAAATTTATTTGATGTCGGAAGATAATTTTGTTTTAGAAGAAGTGTATTTGCCTGTCCTTTGGCAAAGGTTATAAAGACTATAGTTTTGTATGTGAATGTGGTTTCCGGAAAAAAAAAAAGAAGTTACCTTATGAGGAATGGTCTTACAGCGAAATGAGGATTTAAGTTGCACATAGTTTGGCATTGTAGATCTGGAGCACTTCGTGGTTGTAGGTGAGACTTGTGGTCAACTTAGAAGGTGGCTTTGACAGGGAAATTCTACCTCAGAAGTTGACTTGACTTTCAGGGAGGGGCAGTGAAACCTGGAACTGTGGAGGAATCTCCTCGGAATTCAAAGAATTATCTCTTTTAAAATTTTAAAAGACTGGAGCACTCATATTAACTGGATATCCCTACCCTGTTGTTGCCTTCAATAACACATTTCATCCTCTTCCTGAAATAAATACCACTTCAATTTGCATCAGTGACATCATTCTCATATTTTGACACATTTTTGTAGGAAGTGTATAAACTCCAGCTCTGCTCAGTTGTTTTCTTTGTGGCTTTTAATTGCAAAAAGACGGTCACCTTTCCAGTTCTTAGATCGTGCCAGCCTTGGCCAAGGTTGGCTCCCAGTGAGAAGATTCAGGCTTTTCTCTCTTCACTGCATCAANTAATGACTCTATGATTGTATGATCATAAGCAAGGCTAGTCAATCTTCATTGTCCAAGCCCAGAGATAAGGGCAGGCAGGTTTTATTTTAGTAAGAGTTTAGAAGGCATTTTAAGTTCTAATGAGAAATGGAGAAGTTTGCCAGTGTTACAGTATACCCCATATTAAACTAAATTTTCAGACTTCTAAAAAGAAAGTAATAAAGTTTCTTTTTAAGAAAATCAACGTAATTGTTTTTTTCGGGTTTAATTTACTGCTTGTTCTAAACATGTAAAATAGACACTAATAAAATTAAATTTAAAAAAAAAATATTTTGAAGGTTCTTTTCCATGGTCTTATTAGCAAGTCTACACAATTTGCCACAGAGCCTAATTAGCTTCTATGCTTCCCTCCTAATTTCTTTTTTTTTTAACGGAGAAGATTAAGTAGGCTTTGTAAGCAGCAACCCTTTCCTCCCTCTTTTGTTTCTCCCCTTCATTACGTAATAATAAATTATCGTGAATATTGAGAAAAAAGAAATCTGGCAGAAATTGTTCCCTCTGCTGTTTTTTTGCAATGGAGCATTGTTCCTGAGACCTACAGTGGATTTTGTGGGCACAGTTGCAAAACTTCATCTGCGCTTGGTGAGATGACNTTACAGCGAAATGAGGATTTAAGTTGCACATAGTTTGGCATTGTAGATCTGGAGCACTTCGTGGTTGTAGGTGAGACTTGTGGTCAACTTAGAAGGTGGCTTTGACAGGGAAATTCTACCTCAGAAGTTGACTTGACTTTCAGGGAGGGGCAGTGAAACCTGGAACTGTGGAGGAATCTCCTCGGAATTCAAAGAATTATCTCTTTTAAAATTTTAAAAGACTGGAGCACTCATATTAACTGGATATCCCTACCCTGTTGTTGCCTTCAATAACACATTTCATCCTCTTCCTGAAATAAATACCACTTCAATTTGCATCAGTGACATCATTCTCATCTTTTGACACATTTTTGTAGGAAGTGTATAAACTCCAGCTCTGCTCAGTTGTTTTCTTTGTGGCTTTTAATTGGAAAAAGACGGTCACCTTTCCAGTTCTTAGATCGCGCCAGCCTTGGCCAAGGTTGGCTCCCAGTGAGAAGATTCAGGCTTTTCTCTCTTCACTGCATCAATACCTGAGGGAATAGCTGTTTTGGTTGTCTTAGTCTCATTAGCATCTTTCTACTGTAGCTGTGTATAGTTGGAAGGGAGCAAATGGGTATAGAGTTGTGGAGCAAAACTAGAGCTGGGTAGATCCAGATTGGATGTTAGGAAGAAGTTCTTTACCATGAGGGTGTTGAGACACTGGCACAGGTTGCCAAGGGAGGTGGTAGAAGCCCCATCCCTGGAAGTCTTTAAGGCCAGGCTGGATGGGGCTCTGAGCAACCTGCTCTAGTGGGAGGTGTCCCTGCCTATGGCAAGGGGGGGCTGGAACTAGATGGTCTTTGCGGTTCCTTCCAACCCTGACAATTCTATGATTCTGTGGAATTCTTGTGTATTCATATGCTGTGAAGTTAAGTTGCATTTTTATTTTCTTACAGATTTTTAGCATACACTAGTGTTTTTATCAATAATGATGCTTAGCAGTTCCATTTTTCTTTTGTTTCAATGTAAAAAATAAGGAAGATTAAAGAATTTGATCTTGGACTTTAACAGTTGGACTTGATGATCTTGAAGGTCATTTCTAACTTTAATGACTCTATGATTGTATGATCATAAGCAAGGCTAGTCAATCTTCATTGTCCAAGCCCAGAGATAAGGGCAGGCAGGTTTTATTTGAGTAAGAGTTTAGAAGGCATTTTAAGTTCTAATGAGAAATGGAGAAGTTTGCCAGTGTTACAGTATACCCCATATTAAACTAAATTTTCAGACTTCTAAAAAGAAAGTAATAAAGTTTCTTTTTAAGAAAATCAACGTAATTGTTTTTTTCGGGTTTAATTTACTGCTTGTTCTAAACATGTAAAATAGACACTAATAAAATTAAATTTAAAAAAAAAATATTTTGAAGGTTCTTTTCCATGGTCTTATTAGCAAGTCTACACAATTTGCCACAGAGCCTAATTAGCTTCTATGCTTCCCTCCTAATTTCTTTTTTTTTTAACGGAGAAGATTAAGTAGGCTTTGTAAGCAGCAACCCTTTCCTCCCTCTTTTGTTTCTCCCCTTCATTACGTAATAATAAATTATCGTGAATATTGAGAAAAAAGAAATCTGGCAGAAATTGTTCCCTCTGCTGTTTTTTTGCAATGGAGCATTGTTCCTGAGACCTACAGTGGATTTTGTGGGCACAGTTGCAAAACTTCATCTGCGCTTGGTGAGATGACCAAAAAGCTTTTCATTTGCAAATACTCTGAATACTGCCCAGCAACTTTTACTGATTGCATTAGTCAGTATTCTTGTTTGTGTTTTCCATTTAATCTCAAATGGTATCTCTCCATAAATTGTCAGAAGGCACTGATGACAAAACACTGAGTTTGTGGTAGGTATTAAAAACCATGAAGACATGTTTGGGGAGCACAGCTAATAGGTAATTCGGGATAGAAGAAACCTGGAGGAGCTGGTGTGTCACTATACTGTGTGACATTATCACATTGTATTTAATGTGAATGTATTTAATTAAAAAAAAATCGCCAAGTTGTTTTTGCTTGTAGTTTCAGTGCCAATTTGGTTCATTTCATATTTTAAGCAATCAGCAATTTGGAAGCCCGTTTTTTTTTAAACAAAGGAGAAAACGTAGCTGAATTTTTCAGAAGCTTACTGGGAGCTTTTTAAAGCTTGTCAGCCTATGGTTTTTTATTTTTATTTTTTTAGCCGCCAAGATTTACACATCCAGCGTGAATTTTCAGAAAAACACACCAAATTAAACATGGACTATTGTACTTGAGCTGGATCGTGGAATAGGGAAATATAGTAGAAGCAGCTCCACAGCTGCAACATTGCCAGCACAAAGCTTATTTGCTGCACCAGCTGAATATTACTCGTTGAGTGTCATTCCTCTTAGCCCATTTGGTATAGTCCCAGCTGCGATTTTGTGAACTTCTGCCATGTGGAGCATTTCTGGTAGTTCTGATCTGTCCCAGTTTTGCGTCCTTAAATAAACCGATGATGATAATAGTAGTTGGCAGCATAGGAACAGCATTGCAGTTACAGAACTAGCTATATAGGTAGGTAGTTTTCAGTAAAGAGTGTTTTAAGATTGTAATACTCTCTTGAAAAAATGAGCACCTGCACCCGCGTTTAACAAGCATGTCAACTTTAACTTCATGCTTTCAATGGAAGAATAACCCAAAGCTGCGACTTTGCTGGTGAGGGTAAGTTGGGGCGCTCCCTGCTGTTTAAAGGCAAAGTGGCACAATACGCACGCAAAATACTCGGTATTGCTGCTAACTTTGTGCTCTGTGTCTCTCCTTTAGCCTAAAGCGATTGGTTTGTAACTGTCTGTTTGACAAAGTTTGTCCTACTACCTTTTCATTTCAATCTTCTTCAAGAAACTGAACTTGTGTTTAAATCCTTCTTTCCTGTTGTGCAGGGATCTTGTTTTTATGGTAATTTAATGGAAATCTGGTTTAAAAAAATACTACCTTGTAGCACTACAGTAGTTCTTGTTTGTTTGTTTCTTTTTTTC
>WEIS01087195.1:0-12292 GCA_013389965.1 Todus mexicanus
CAGAGAAATAATAATAATAAAAAGGATAGCCATGTGATTCCTGTGAATGTTCACATAATTCTAATAATAATGCAGTAAAACAAAAGAAGACATGGCATATTCAAGCACTTGTGAATAGCGTGTTGAATGCTTGCCCAAGGAGGCAAGTTGCAGCTTGTAATAGTTGAGTCAAAATGGACAATCAGAGTTACGGCATACTGCCAGTTGGAAGTTGGAAGAGAAAGCAATATTTTTCTATGGAATTTTGCATGATTTTTCAGAACTAGTACAGCCACAAAGGCTTTGATAATGTAACTTTGTCATGTTACAGTTGTTACTGGTACATTAAAAGGTGGTGTACTAGGGAAAAAAAATACCCTAACTGTACCTGTAATAGGCTCCAAAGTAGCCATTGCCACTCAGAAAAGAGATGCTGAGGTCACTGTGAAAATGTCAACACAGTGCTCTGGACAGACTCTAGGAAACATCAGAAATTGTTTAAAGAAGAAAATGCTCTTTCACTGCGTTCGTCTGTGGATATATTCAGATGTGGGGGGTTTATTATATTTTTTTCTCAAAGGCAATAGTAGAACTGCAAGAGGTACCAAGAGAACACAGGAGATGCAATGAAGATCTATTAAATCATGAAAGACACAGGGAAAATAAATAGGGGATGATTATTCCCTTTTTCTTAACATAGAGGAAATATGCAGCAATCAATCAGGTTATAAAGTAGTAGACTTAAATACAACACAAGGACATACATTTCCAACCTCTGCAAAAGGTCCAAAGCATATCTTGATCAAAAATGCAAACTGATCGGAGCCAAAGAATGTTACTATTCTATATATCTTAAACATAATAGCTTATAATTCAACTTGTGGTTTGGGATTTCCAAACCTGGAAAAGTTCCTGCAAGCGGATCCATCATTTTATTTCTATCTCTTACAATAACTTTTGCTATTGTCCATTTTCGAATATAGGGTACCCAGCTATGTTTGACCATTATGGAGAGCTCTTGTGCAGTGACTAGCTCTGGTGTAGACAGAGCTATAAATAATGATTTTAGTGGTAGAACTTACCCTGGTTTGAAGAAGAAAAAGAAGTCAAGTTTACCTAAGGTCCTTGTAGCTGCATCTCCAGTAGAGCACTTTTTCACATAATAATGCTGACGAAAGAATTCTATATGCTAGGCTTAGTCTGTGTTTCCATGGTCATAGTGATGTGAGAAAGCTACAGATTAACATGTGCAAGACATTCAGAGACCTACAAGCCTGTCCTTGGCTTAACAGCGTGTTCACCCAAAATAAGAACAGAAACAGCATTATGTATTTCTAACTGTTCACAACAAATACTTCATATGTGGAACTCAACATTCCCAAACTATTTGATCAGACTTTAAAAAGAGCTTGAGCTAAAATAAAAATCTATTGAGTCCATTTGTTCTGCAGAAAAAGGCAGTAAGTTATCTGAATTATTGTTGCCACTGTCAGTTCTTTACTGAAGTCCCTTAAACAAGTAAGTCATTAAACCAGTTCCCAAAAACATGGATGAAGTCACATAGGAATCAAAACTGAAAAGTTTTGTGACCAAAACCTGTGCTCGTAAACTGCCATATCAGTCTGGTTTTGCCTGTAGTCTCCCTGCACAACTGCAGGTTTGCACAGGCATACATGAAAGAAGTGACTGAGCTTGAGCTTGCACATGTCCCTTGTTCTCCAGGCAGTTTACATCACAACAGGTCACTTCTGTGGTGAACTCTCCAGAATTAATTGAAAGGAAAGAAAATGAGACTCTCTCGAGTCCTTTATTTAAAATACCTTATTTGGTTATTTACTTAAAGAGCTTTTAAGATTATATTGTCTTATCTGAAAGCTCTTGGTAATGAAAGGAAGAAAACCCAGTCCTTTGAACTAACTCCTTCCATCAACTGCAAACAGATTCCATCTTACCTATTCAATGAGTTCCACATTTGCGTGGTTTTTAAAAACAGACTTACCACCAAAATGCAAAAATCAATGTACCAATTAAAAAGTATCTCTGAAGCAAGGTAAGCAGCTTTCGAGTACTAAACACTGTCGTACACCATATGGTGAGGTGATTTAAACTCGTACAGTGCATTTATGTAGCATCTGTCAATCTCAGGAGTGCAATAGCAAGGCAAAGTTGTTTGAGTGCTGCCAAATACAGTAAGGCAGCAGCCAGAGGCCTCGTTCACAGGCATACCCATCAGCATCCATCATGCTCTGGTTTCCTTCTTTCAGTCTGTTTATTTCTGTAAGCTTTCTCATCTGGTGGGCTAGCAGAAAGCAAATACCATTGCAAACCTTTGTGCACCCAAGCACTGTGTGTTGGGTTTGTGTATGGTAGTGTATCTGTATTTAGTAGTAGAGGACAGGGGCTACTGGCATGGATCCTGTAAGAAGCTTCAAGAAGTTCCCCTAGCTCCAAGTCAGACCTGCCTCTGGCTAAGGCTAAGCCGGTCAGTGCTCTGTGATAACATATTTAAGACAAGCCCTTTATTTTGGGAGCTCTTTTTGTTTTGGAGAGGAGTGAGACAGGAGAGAGACAACCATGTGGACACCGAGGTCAGTGAGGAAGGATGAAGAAAGGACCCATTCCCCTTTGGCCCTTGATAAGATGGCAGGCCTTTAAAGAGCAATAATGGAGCAGAATCCTTTCTACAGCTCAAGCAGGATGTCACACTGGAGCAGGGGACCGTTCCCAAAGAAGAGAGGGTTGGATGGGAAGTTGTAATTAGGATCTGGTTGTATTTATCACTGTCCTATTCTGATTCAATTGGCGAATTGGTGGTGATTTTGTTTAAATTAAATTGACTTTGTTTCCCTAATTCAGGTGGATTCTTTGCTGATGACCACAATTAGTGATTGAGCTCTCCCTGTCCTTTGTCTTGACCATCAAGTCATCTTGACCATCAAGTCATTTTCTCCTCCCCATCCCTGCCAGAGGCAGGTACGAGAGAGCGAGTGACTGTCTGGTTGGTTTATTGCCAGTTGGGTGGGCTTAAACCATGACACACTGCACCAGCAGTGCTTCGTGGTACAGGAGAACAGGATCTAGTCTCTGAAGAAGGGAAGCTCGAGTTGCTTCCAGATAAATTAGAGTCCAAGAAGGAAAAGTATATGACTTCTTTTTTTCTTTAAGGCTTTCCCTTCTTTTACAAATCTTTTATTTCTAAAAAAGATCTCCTTCTTTCCTCCTTGTACAGGAGGAAGGAAAGAACTGACAGTATGATTTCTATATAGAAAAGGAGGAAAATACAGTAATGTCACTTTATTTAGGGTGAGTAGAGGGGACAGCAAGGACTCCAAGCAACACACAAGAAGACACCACCACATACACTGAGAGAACAACGATAAAAACAGAAATGGCTACGTGGAATTGAATACACTCCAGCGTCTCCTACAGATGTTGCTTAAACATCCCCTTCCTCAGTATGAGCTCCTGACCCGGCCTAGCCCTTGCTCAGGGCTTTTCCCCTGAAATCCATGAGTTTGCTTGTAAGGAAGAAGTTTTCACTGTGAGGGTGTTGAGGCACTGGAACAGGTTGCCCAGAGAGGTTGTGGACACCTCACCCCTGGAGGTGTTAAAGGTTGGATGGGGCTTTTAGCAACCTAGTCTAGTAGAAGGTGTCCCTACCCACAGCAGAAGGGTTGGAACTAAGTGATCATTAAGGTCTCTTCCAACCAAAACCATTCTGTGATTCTAAAATTATCAGGCCAAATAAAGAAAAGGTTCTATAAAGAGAAAAACTAATTTCCCTGCATGGGAAAGTTAGGGGGAGGTTTCTAAAGGGACTGAGCAGCCTGATGGTACAAGTAAATGCCAAACTGGGTATCCAGAAGCTTGTTGCTTCTGTTCTCAACCTTTGGTATCTTCATGCATCTAAAAAGGTGGCCCTCTATCAATTTAGAGAGCTGCAAAGCAGGAATCAAAACGAAGCTCTGGCAAGATGACAAAGGTGGCTGCCACCAGCCTACAAGGCTGGACTTTCTGTTATTTTTGGCTTCATGGCTGGTTAATATAAAATCATAAATAAATCAGTAGGCTTTCCTAGCAGAGGGTTGAGAGTGGGTTGCTTTGGCTTTGGGGCCATGTGAGCAGTGCTGCTGCTCCTGAACCGGGGTCTAGGTACTATCACTGCTGCAGTTTTCACTGGTTTAGTCCCCGCTGTGACTAGTTGGCAGGAGCACCTCTGACAGGGTGGCCAGGAACCAGGCAGGGCCAGTGCCATGCTACCACAAGGGTTGTACCACAGCTCTGGATTCACTGGAAACCTGCTCACGGGAGGTGTCACAAAGGATAGGAGCATGATTTATTACACATGCAGGCTTAAGCTAAGATTAAATTATCTGTATGCTCTCTAAGCAGACATTTAACTTAGCTTACAGCTACCTGAGCCATACAGGCAAACCCCAGGCAGAGCCACACAGCACCATACTGTCCTGCCACTTGCAGATTGCTGCAGCTACAGTAATGTTTGCTTTTGCAATTTGGCTTGCACGTCGTTTCTTCCATGAGTGTACCAAGGCTGAATCTATAACATTTTTAAATGTATTTCAGGGGTTGTTTACATAACCAAAGGAAAATAAATCTCATAAGGAGGGATCTCATTGCAAAGGCTGAAATCTTCAGCTTGTTCACAACAGTGAAATCGATGCAGCTAAGCCAGTGTAGATCAGCTGATTTTTTGTCCCTTCATGTTTAATGATGGACGTGAGGACCTGGTCCAGAGCTTTATGATACAAAAATGTTTTGTAATGCAAAACAGACCAACACCATACAAATGTTCCCAACACTGTTCTTATTTCCATAGCAGATATTTAGAAAGAGCATTTCAATAGCGTAACTTGAGAAAAATTGATTAGAATTAGAACAAGAGAGAAACAAACAGAAAGCTACCATTAATGTCCAGGTTCATTTTCAAAATGTCTTTGGCAATTCCCTCTCTCCTCCTTTTTATGAATGTGGGAACACTTAACCACTCAGGAAGAGCACTTTGTAAATCTGGAAACCTGAAGAATTCCCCTGTTAGACTCAACCCACATTAAAACGAAGATTATTTCTTTTTTTCAATTTAATGAAGGATAAACATAATGTTTTGCACAGCGAAATAGGAAACAGCCTTTTCTCTCTGCCACTTCAGCCACATGAGAGTTTAAATAGTTCTTAAAAAGTGTTATGTAACAACCAGGGTAGCAGCACCAGAGTGAAGAACTAAGGAAAATCTTCCTGACTTTTTACACAAAGCAAACCAGGAGAAGAAATCCAACTCACCAGACATCATATCCTAGTCCTGTCTGTGGGATGAAAGAACTTTGTTACAACTACAAGAAGTCATTACAGTAATGATCTTGTCAGCCAGAGTAAGATTAAGCAGAAGTGTCTTCTCGCTTCACACCAGTAAGGCTCCCTGTCCAGCCAGGGAGACTTTGCATTGCTCACAGGGTGAGTCCTGCTGCCCTGCTGGGAAAGAATGTCTGTGAAACTTGGAGGTGGTTTGGTCAGAAATTTGTGACTCAACTCCATTTCTCAGCTATGCATGCTATCCAGGGAAGGATAACCCTCTCTGTCCTCCAGCTCCCTCCAATACCCACCTCCTGACCCCCGACACTGTGCTGTCTGGTCAGACTTTTTGTGTGTGTGTGAAAACCCATCTATGTTTTGAAGGAGTGGCAAAGACACCATCACAATATCTTCAAGGGATAAAGCAAGCCTGAATTCAAAGAGCCCAGCTGTGACCATGAACCAACTGGTCTTCCCTGCAGTAAGCACAGCAAGAACAGAGATATATTGTGTGGTCTCCAGGTATTTTTAGAGCTGCCAAGAAAAGCAAAAATCACCAGCATCTCCTGCCTAGAAGAAAGGATCTGATGGCTCAGACAGTAGGTGTTTTAGAAGACTTTTTCTCCAAAAATATTTGTAGATACAGATACAAGGTACCTGTCATACTCACGTGCACCCAGCAACAGTGTTGTCTGCACCTGAGAAGCTATTTAGACCCTTCAGAAATAAAAATCTCTGCAAGGCTTGGTAAGTACAGAGTTTTTCCAAAACCAACAGTCGTCTTGCCTAGTATAGTGTTTAAAAGGCCTTTTTTTTTTGTGCGGTATTGTTTAAGTTGAGCATGTTGGGATATGTTGGGCTGATAAAGGCAGGAGAAGAACACAGAAAGTAAGTTTAAAAATGACACACACAAAAAAAAGAAGAAAATTTAAAAGCATTGCTTTTTCTACTAACTGCACAAAATGTCTCATACTGAGCACAGCATGAAGTAACTTCATGTTCAGATGTCCCCACATCCTCTGAACAACCAGAAAAATGTTACATCTGGATGAAAAGATCTTTTTTGATCAATGAAATCCAAGGGCAATGTGATCACAAAAGGTGGAATTTTCACGCTGTCCTGTGTCCACACACACACTAGTTTGCTCTTACCTGTTCAGCTGTTGTATGTTGGGAAACTAAAGAAAACAGGCCCATGATCTGGATGTAGATCAAATATCTTTACTAGGTACACAACCAAGCACTCTACCCCTATTAAAATTCAGCAGGGGTGATATATGAAAAAAACTTGCAAACTGCTGTGGAAATTTACCTCTAGGGAATCTGACCTCTTTTATAGCCATGAGGAAGACTTTTTCACAAAAAGGTAACTTTAATGTTATCATTGTAACCGAAAATCTTTTATGTTTCCATGAGGTGACTGCATTGCCTATTATCCTGGAGACAAAAATTGCAGGACATACTTGACAAATCCAGACAACATCAAAAGTTGTAAGAAAATTATTTATCTGCTGGGAGAAATTCAGCAAGTTCTAGACTTGTTTACTAGCCCCAGACTAAAACAGCTCATCAAACTGCAGTACTTGAAACCAGAGCTGAAGCTCAAATATTTAAAACTGTGTTTTGGAAACACTCTGTGCACACTAAAAATCTTGGATTGGATTCAAAGTTGTATTTGAAACTGCCATCTCCTAATTAAAACAGTATTCTCCTAAATTCTCACTTCAAATGATGCCATAAGCACATTTTGTGGATTGTTTATTGAATGGAGATAAGAAAATTTCATTACAATTAATTTTCATTTATTTGAATGTCTAAACAATTTTATAGTCTTACGTTTCCTTCAACAGCCTGATTAAACAGACTTACAAATACCAAAGATTGGGGTACAGTTCATTCAATGTCTTCCAGATTTTTGGCTGTGTGATTCTATAAAAGCTGGGCTGATACTGAATGAAAGTTTCAGTGTTTGAATCACTTAAAGTTGGTCAAGACTTTAATAAAAACCTGTGAAGAGAAAATGAAATATTCACACCTTATTTAAAGGTGTTGAAGATTTTTATAATGAATTTAAAATGAATGCCTAAGTTCCCCATAAAAACTGCAGCATTTCAGAACTTTTAAAGAAAAAACAATCTATTGCGAGAGTTTTCTTGTTTACACATTGTTATATCCAATGGTTTTCATTGAACATAAGCTTGTTAAGAATATTATCCTGATAATATTTCAAAACATAATTAATTTTGAAACATAATTAAAAAGAAAACTAAATGAAAAGTTATGATTGTAAAGTCTACATGCAATGTTTCTGAGGACAGTGATGACCATCTGGCATCAAGTACGTAGGACCTCAGGCAGATCACCGCTTTTTTTCCCCTGCTGCAGAATTACTGAAGATCAGTGGATTATGGAAACTGAACAGATTTCTTCCAAAAGATTATGCTGCCCTTGTTGCCTTCTTGTAAGTAGTTCATCAATTATGTAATTGATACCTCTCATACATGATCCAACGGCTTTTTTTGTTCACTTGTCTTATATTGCAGGGTGTTTATATGCTCTGTTGAAAAGATGTACAATGGCATTTTACGTTAGCAGAAGTAAACAAAAAATAATTATCAGTTAAACCGAAAATGGTTAAGATCTTGTTGCCATGCTGAGGTGGCCCTAGAGAGTGATTTGGAAAATTCCATATGTTACACCAGAGACGTGTTCAGCGCCAAGCATGGCCATGTTATCAAGAACAGAAAGTACTGCCTCTGTCTACTCAGCTGGATGACCACTAGGTTAGCAATCATCAGCTGCAAGGACTAGTTGAGGCTCATGAAAAAAAAGGAACTTTCACATTTCAAAGCTGCAGAAAGAAAAGCTGGGAAGTTTTGAAGGAGAAAGTAAGGATATGAATAAGGCACTGCTATGACTTATAATAGAGTTTTACATACATCTGATACTCAACCTTAGGTGCTGAAAAATCTGGAGTTGGTACAAGAGAAAGACAAGAAGACACATGACTTGAGGGCGAAAAATGTCATTTACTGAAAAGCTTAATGAGTGAAAACCAATTCATTTTTTATTAAAAAAAGGTTAATGTTCCATGAAGAAAAGAATTCCTGATGTTTGAATTCATATCATTTTTTGGTGGAAAGACATTTGAGGGAAACAAAACTGAAGGAAAACTCTCTCTAGCCTCTCTTAAGACCCCTCAACTAGACATGAGATAACACATGCTGCAGGTAACCTGAAAAAACACTCACACTGACTGGCTGGCCCTGTGTTGCCAAACATAATGTGTGGCAGCTGAGCTCTCCCTTCTTTGAGTCTTTCTCACGTGCTCAGGTCAGTTTTTCATCAAGCCAGCACGAGCTCTCTTCTTTGAGATTTCTACACTCTTTTAAATTTGTTTGAAAACAGCAAAGTATTCCAAATGTATTAGGTAAAAGAAGCTGGCAGGCAAAAGGAGATGATCATAAATTTTTCACTGTAGGACCTGGACGGCAAATAAGGCTGACCTGATGACAGTGTTGTCATGAATGTACCTTCACTAAGAAAAGGCATTTGAAAGTAAGAGTGCTCTTTAATCTGAAAAAAAGCACAAAACCTTTGTAATCTGAAAAAGCTTGTCAAGTTCAAGGCAGAGAGGTTGTCTTTTTCTTAACAAGTGAAGGCAGTAATTCGCCATGTGAACAAGTCACCCAGGAGTTGATTCTACAGCTCTTATGTATCTGACACTGGATGCTGGTCTGAAAACCCCCGCATATTTTAAGTAAAGTGGATTAACTATGACAGCCTAAGATAAACAGGACAGGCAGCAGACCCTCAGGTCTTAAGCTCTGTGAACTATTCCCCAGCATGGCACAGCAATGGTAGACATCCATTAGTCACAGATGTTGTGATGCAATAGGTTGGTGTCAGCAAGGACTGCACGAGTAATCCTGAAAACTGGGCTGAATGGACCAGGTGTGAACATGGGTCTTCTACCAGCAGAGACTGTAAACTCTTCAAAATGCTTTTATTTGCACTAGCAGCCCAATCACCACTCTGCTGGGGTTCTCCGTCTAAAAAAAGACCATAATTCATCAACCTACACAGGTAAGCACAGTTCACGATATGCCATTGAAAAATATTTGGCATTCAGAACCATGCATAATGCCGTGCTCTTTCTATTCAAGAAAAGCTACAGCACTTCACAACCTGCTGCACCGCTCAGCACAGCAGCAACGCAAGGACTTGACACTGTAGATCTTTGCATGTGGCAGCCTTGGTGCAAGAGCGTCTTGTGTCCTCAGACAGGGTGCTGCCATAGAAGGAGCAAGACAGAATGCTTATTCCAGTTGGAATGATCTGGCTATTCCAACCCTCATTTACCCCTTCTAAAAAGCAGCTGTGAGTTGCAAAGTAGACAAGACCTCATTCTCTGTCTTTGCTAGGCAAGATGCCTGGTAGTCATGGTCCCCACTGCTTGGAAGGACTTCTGCAATTCCAGTACAGAAGGACAAGCACCAACTTCCAAGCCTCCATCTTCTCCATCACTTGCTTCCTTGAGAATCCAACCAGTGTCTGACCTTGCTTGGCCTGGAAGCATTTGCCGCAGCAGATACAAGTAGAGCTGTAAGTGGAACACTTCCTCTGGGATTGTGTTCCCTTTCCATGCTGAGTTTCACAGGCCAGACTCAGTCACTGCTTGCTTAGGCAGGGCTGTCAGCTAGGAGTCCCACCATAACCATTTGCAGAGCAAGGTTGGTGGAACCTCACACTCCATAATGAGACCATTGCAGTGAAATGCATCTGGCAGAAGAGATAACTCACAAAAAACTAGGGTGAGAAGAGTTGAGTGTTGGCAACCCTAGCAAGCTGGATTCCCAAAATGAACTCGAAGGACTTGGCAGAACTCAAATTACATTTTTAAACAGTTACTGTAAGTGTAAATGTTATTTTTTCCACCCCCTTGTACTGTATCATCCTGGCCAGCCACCAGGCAACCACACCCACGCTCTTACTTCTACAGCTGCAGAGACGGGGTCAAGACCTTCTATGTTCCGTGTAATTCAAACCCTATTATTAAAGCAATGAATTTGCAAATAAATCATCCTTATTAGACAGCTACAAGTAAAGAAGGAATAAAATAAGAGCTAGTGAGCTTGAGCTCATTTGCTGAATGCAAATCCTACTCCCTTCCCTGACCACATTTAAATAGTTAATACAATTTGGCCACCAAAGCACCTCTCATTTAATTCAAATCCGGGAAAGCTGATCCAGTAATCATTAAAGAAAAACAAAACCTAAAAAAACCCAGACCCAAAGGTTTATCAGGTGACGGCTTTTCACAGGAAAATAGAAAGTGTCAAAGGATCTTACCACACTCAAAGATCTAACACTGAGTTAGAATGTGACCAGGAACATTATTTCTTCTTTTCAGCATTAGTTTTAGCACAAGCATGTGAGTGCAAACCTGGTCCCAGCTGAGTCAGGGTAATGCCCCACTGACTTCAATGGAGGCAGTATCTCAGCTACTGTGGAGAGCTTGAAAACCGCCAAGTGTTTTCTGGGAGGGAACAAGTGGCCTTATTTTCAGAAGCACTTCTCATGATGTGGCTTTAAATACTTAGGGGTCCAGTGCTCCGTTCATTCAGGACCTTGCACCTACATCCACCTGCTCAAGAGTTGTCTGTTTGCTGGCGGTTTTGTTTGTTTGTTTGTTTGTTTTAATTCTGGTTTTACTTGTTTGTTTGTTTTTACTCTCCTCTTTTCCTTCTTACAGGTCCACTTTTGGAAGCGTTTTCTGAATTTACAGAAATGTCACCGAATCTTTTGAATAATACTCCATAGGCATAACACATTTTCTTTTACACTTTAGTTAGAAATGTAAGGTTTGTTTACTTCTGCAAGTCAGCACATGATTATGGCTTTTTCCTGTACCACCTTCTGTGTTTCTGTAGGATACTGGATATGTATGAGAACTGCAAAGATTAATTATATCTTTAAACAAAACAAATAAAAGAATAACTTGTTATTAAGCTCAATGTTATTTTATGCTTGCTGCAAAATTCACAAATATACATAAAGATTAGTCAGCTTTCATGTGATGGATTAAAGCCACAGGATGAACTTTAAAGTGATACCACATCCAGAAAAATATTATGCTGAAACTGAAACAGTCAGAGCCAAACTTCTATCTTGCATTATGATATAAAGAACTCTGAAATAAATTTCCATGCCTCTTATTCAATTATTTAAAATAACCATCCCTAGTGTAGCGTACCTTCTCTGACCCTGTCTTTTAGAGCCTCTGATGGCCTAGCCACCCACTTACAGTTGTGGCTGTAGACCAGACCTTGACCAAAATCCGATATCCCTTTTATATCTTATTTTCATTTTCATAAAGATAATGTATATATATTCACACAGTTTTGTAATAACTACTTGACTAAATGCCGCCTGAAAGATTGAATTAAATTTACTTAAATTCTTTACAAATGGGTAAGTTTCATTATGGTTGTTTCTAAAGATGCCACGCTTCTTCTCGCTATGTGCTCATATAGCCTATAAACCTAAAATAGATTTTTTTCTACGGGAAAGTTATGTTTTGTTTTGGGGTTTTTTTTTCATTGCTTCAAACTAACCCTTTAACATACACAAAGAAAGAAGTAGATTTATGCATTAATATTGACGGTATCTGGAAGCATTTATGTTTTCTCGGATCCCAGACTAAAAACAAATTTTACCTAGCAGGAGCAGCAAGTGTATTTTTGGATGCTACACATTAAGCCCCGCTGTTTTTTTTCTACCTATGGTCTGCGTGACACAGATCTAGGGCCCTTCACAGCGAGAGCCTGGACATTGCAAAGTGCCTTTCTGAAAGTAACACTGTGTGTTTCTGCTCAGAAATTTCTTAACAGCTTACAGGAGAAACAATAAGCCATCTGTAATGCAAAATCTGGACTGTTACAACCAAAGGGAGAACTGAATGAAAAAACTATGAACAAGCAGAGAAGACTTTGTCAGTAATTCA
>WEIS01087196.1:0-10042 GCA_013389965.1 Todus mexicanus
AGGTAAAACAAGAGCTCAAGGACATTGCTGAAATGCTGGGTGCAGCATCCCTTACTCGTCCCCTTCTATCACCACCTTTAT
Organism: Todus mexicanus; assembly: GCA_013389965.1. Taxonomy (NCBI): domain Eukaryota; kingdom Metazoa; phylum Chordata; class Aves; order Coraciiformes; family Todidae; genus Todus; species Todus mexicanus. The sequence continues at coordinate 82 of WEIS01087196.1, forward strand.
TTTTCTACCTTAAGAACATAACAGCAGCTGAGGAAAAAAAAAAACAAGAACAAAACAACACAACAAAACCCAAACCAAACACACAAACAAATAAACAAACAAAAAATAATAAAAAAATATACCTATGCCTACTGTCTACTTATCTGCAACTCATCAGAAAATCTTTACATGAGAGGAAAAAAAGAAGAAAAAAAAAGTAATGTTAAAGTCTACTGAGAAATGTGAGCTAGGTAGTAGTAAGATGTATTTAGATAGCACAGTAATGGTAGGGATGGATAGACAGATGCATAGATGTATGGAAATTATTTCTGCATAGAATTTAGTTCCAATAGGAAGCTTTACTTTTCACTCTCCTCTCACAAATTTAACCTGAAGAGTGGACTGGGTAATTTTCCTCAGATAATATATTACAGAAAAACCATAGATTTCATGGTCATTTTAAGCCAGAAATGCACCAGAAAGACGCAATCCTGTCCACTCTCACATTCGATTTCTTGCTACCACCTTCTTTCACTTCTACTGTACCTGCATCATTGCAACACTCACTAAACTATTTCCCATGGGTGATACAGATGAAAACTAACTTACAGAAAAAGAAAAGGTGTCAATCTCTCCCTCCTCTCTCCATCCTCCCAATCTAGTCATGCACAGATCCATAGAGATTTTTCTGCACAGAATGAGAGGCAGTAGAGGGCAATCAAAAGGCAGAGGAGGATAGACAGGGGAGAGTGATTCTTCAAGCTATCTAGCTCCATATCTACATATGGCAGGACCTAAGGATGGTCCAGGCAGAACTCTACACTGGGCGCCCTCTTTTCCTGCTCTGCTAGGCCTCTGCAATTAATTTTCTCACAAAGCTAAAATAAAATACTTCTTGGTTTCTTCTTGTAGTTGTGTGTATATGCCCTATGTGTGGAAGTGCGTAAGTGTGTGTAGAATACCCCATATTTCAATAAGAAGATAAACATTTGCGACCCTTTTAGCGAGGAGTATGAGGAATATGAGGGCCATTGGTAACTCCTCTGAAAGTAGATTCTTTCCTCTGGAAGGCAGGGGTCATTGTGATGCCAAATGGTACAGTGACACAAATCTTGAACACAAACATGAGAGCGCTTGCCATTTTCTGCCACTAGCTCCTCCCTGCTTTGCACACATATTCCCTGTTATATGATTCAATAGTCTTGTGACTGCACAGCCTTTCTTCTCCCCTGCAGTCATGCTCAGGTTTCACCCAGCTCTGTAATCTCCATCTCCACCAGGTTACAAAAGGTGAAAAAACATGCAAGTTAAGCTACAATTGTCCCGAATCAGTTCACTTATAAAATAACACAAAATGGGAGCCCTGCAGAGCTCAGTCCATTCTGTCTCATGAATTTTGAAGGAAGAGTCATCAGCAGGACCATTTGGGCTCATTTCATTGTTACCTTTGCTGCCTTTTCATACAAGTCTAGAGTTTAGCTGTTTTCTGATAACTCTGGCCACAGCTGATGGTCAGGTAGTTTCTTCCAGGGGAAGATATCAACGTTATTGTGAAGGGAGGTACCTTAGGTGCACCACTCCTCAAAGGTTGAAAGCAATGTATACCTGCATGCAAACAGCAGGGCTGAAAAAGCTCAGATGATGCTGGCTGATGTCTTTCAGCCAGGTAATCCCAAGCAGGGAGTCCAGGTAGCACTTATCATTGCCATTCTAAGTCACCAAAGAAGAATGGCCTGAAATGTATTCCTGCTACAGGTAGGAACTAGCAAGAGATCAAGTGTGCCCAAAAGTATTTGTTCAGTGACATGAAATTCACGCAGCATTCTTGGTGCTGCGCTGCTTGTTAGGCTGATATACTATGTGAATAAGCCTTGAATATTGAAAGAGCAGACATTGTTGATATACACAGAAGTGTGTATATACATCTATCTAAAGTTTGTATTTACTGTCAACAGAGCTCAACAAATCATTTTCAGTAAGTGCTTTTTAATGAGCATTATTCTTATCTTCTGCTCACTGCTTATCCATTAGTGATTTTGTCATATGTTTCCCAGATTCTTCAGTGTTTGGACAAATATTGTCTAGTCAACTCTTAAGTTGTTCTGCTTTCTTGGAGCTGCTTGGACAAGATACCTATTCATCCTCTGAACCAAACAAGAATGACAAATCATGAGCGTTCCAGACAGTAAGGCTGTCTACAGAAGGAGACCCTTCTTCAATGGGAAGGGCAGAGAGCAGTAGTAAACTGAAGTTCAGCTGAACTCATCTTCCTAATTCACCAACCTACTTACTTGTTTTCCAGAATTCAGAATCAGACAGGGAAGATATCCTCTATCTTGAGATGTGAAGGATCATCCAAATAGTGGCTCTTATTTCTTGTTGTCCTGTGGGCTGGAGGAAAACTGAAGTGTAAGAAGCTGATGATTACCAAAAAGATAAAATACAATCTACTCTTTTCAAAAAATCAAACAATGACTACTGAATAAAAAATTTGTATTATTTCCTCAGGTTTGTTTTCAAGTGACAGATCTGATTACAGCACAAGTCACTCCCTGTAGTCTTAAAGAGCATTTAGGACATTGCTTTGTCTGAAGAGCAAGAGCTTCTTGAAGCAGTTTCCACAGCAATCTTGTTCTCCAATCACCATGTCGCTACATTTACTGAACTCAAGCAGCTATAGAAACTGCCTGCATGCACAGTAGGATCCTGAATGATTAATTCATGCTACTGAGATGGCCTAAGTCAGCTTGCAGTCTGTACAGAATCCCACCTTGCACAGAATAGAAAGAAAATATGTTAGTGTTTATGGTAAGAGAAATAATACCCAGACATTGCTCTACAGCAGCCACTGCTATCCAGGGAGTTTTCCTTACAGTCTTCAGTTTACTTCCCTACAGACAGCTTTGCAGCTTGCCCCATGTACAGCACCACAAACTTCCGCGAAACCTTGCAGCACCTCTTTCCCAACCCTAGATGTGGTCCACAGTCCTCCTCTGATGAGTCCACCACCTTTCCACATAGCCCTACAATCCACTTTATTCCAGTCCCATGAACAACCCTACAGCTCAATTTTCCTAATGCTGGAATGCATACTCAGTGTATTTCCCCTCCAATGCATGCACGACTCTCTACAAATCTCTGCACCCTATCTCCCCAAGTCATACCTCCTCCACAGTCCACTTGCCAGTCATTTCATTGCTGGAGCAACAGCTAGGTGTCAGGATCTTGGGAGCTGTGTGTTGCTGGCCCATTTTTGAAGTCCATGATTCCTAGGTATCTGGTTTTTTAATTGCCAGTTGAACAAGCCTCCAGCAAGTGTTCTGGGGCTACTCAAACAAAGCATTTAAGAGTATGCCTAGCTTCAGCAGTAGAAGTGACGGCATTAAAGGCAACAGAACTATTCACACACTCATAAATAAACATTTGCACCACTGCTTTGCCAGGCTGGGGCTGATTTCATTCAAAAATCAGCCTTACAGAGGAAGCCCTTAGTGTCTGAACCTTTCTCCTGCTGTTTTTAATAGAAAATGTCCTCATTTAGAAACAGGTCTTTCCCATGCACGCCACAGGGGAAAGTAATTATATGTGATAGAAATCACGGCTTCTAAGAGGAGATATAAGGTATCTGATTCTCTACCTTCTTTATAGACTTATGCTTAGGTCATTACTGGTTTAATTAACTCTTAAATTTTAATTATTCTGTGGACTATAGATCTGAATAAATGATCTGATGAACAAAATTTAGCTTTGAGGTCAGCATGGCAAAACTATTTTTAATATAAGAGTGAGAAATTGCACAGCTTAATTACACATTTTCAAATCCCCCTAGTCTGCTTTGACCATCTGATTTTATTAAAAACCAGAGCAGCTCTCAGTGAAACAAGTCACATGCTCAGGGTGAAAGGAGATGCATGACTCTCTGGAGCCTTCCTGTAGTACCTGTATCATCACAATTTATCCCTATATAAATATGCTGCCAAAACATGTCTAGTCTCACATGGTGAACATGAGACTGAGAAAGTAGATGTTGGTTGCTTTTTCTTTTCTCCTTTTTCCTCTCCTTTCCCTTCTCCCAAATGCCCTGTGTCATAAACACCAGCAGTATCGTTTTGCTGTGATCCCACCCACTGAGTGCAGCTGGTCAGTGAGTCACAGATCAGGCTGACCAGCTGCTGAGAGCATGGGGAGCTGGGATGTGCAGGAGAGGCCTTGGTAGCTGGGGATTTGCCATCTGAAAGATCATAACTCCCTGAGACCTTGCAGGCGGTGGCACCTGCCAGCCACTTCATGTGCCTGATGTGACATGGCTTCACCATTGTGGCGTGATTCATGGGTCCGGCTTCTTTCTTCTTTGGGGTGTTCCAGGATGGAGCGTTCTTGGGCTTCTTGGGGCAGTGATATTGCCCTGATTCCCCGTTCATACCTGTGTCATCCCACTGGCCAGTAGAGCATAAAACCATCAGAAACAAACTGCAGTCAAAGCTATTGTCTTCTCCTACGCCATATACACTTATCCTGTCTGTATTCATTCCTAAGCAGAGTGAACTAACAAATGAACTGAGCATACTAAACGCGTCTGGGAATTTAGCAACCCAGCTCATGCTTCTGGTGAGATTTAGCAGTACTGAAGTTTTAAGTGTTTTGACATACCTGCCTCAAGACCCTACAGAAAAAGCTGAAACCGAAATAAAAAAAATTTTAAAAAAAAAGAAGTTTAAAAAGAATGGGAAGTATTTTTAAAAGTATGTTTTCTGAAATGGGTTTTAGAGTCATTTGAGGAAGAATAGCCTGAGTTCAGCTGAGATGTGAGTGGCAGTGACTGATACCATGTTGAGGTGGCGGAAACCAGAGGCATGAGATTGTGTTTGGTGCTGATACGCTCACTGGGACAGATAAACAGGTGCAAGTGTGTTTAAAGCAGAAAACTAGTGTGACTTCCTTCAAATTTGGTATGCAGGGGGTGTGCAAATCAGGACAGCTTGTGCATTCAGGAGCAGAGAGATCAAGGAAAAAGAGTTTGGCAGGCCAGGACAACAGCCTGCTACACACACTTCAGTCTCCTGTTTGCCTTGCCCAGCATCCATGATGGCAGCTTCACTTATTAACCATTCACGAAGGTATTGTGCTATGTTAGGTAGGGCTTGGTCAAGGGCTGTGACCATCATACATGTCCACAGCAGATATGCCTGCGTAGGTGACCTACACACAGGACACTATTTCCTGATGTGATGCTGACAGCTAGGCTTTTTTTTTTCACACACGACCTCTTTTCAAAAATGTTGTCCTTGGTCAAGTCTTGATGAGTTCACCAGGAGCTAGGAGTACTAATGTAAATCCATTCACTTTTGTATGAATGTAAATATCTGTCCCAAAAAAGAAACTCTGCTCAAAGGCATCTGTAAGATGCAGCTGCTGGTTCCATAAATCATTTCACTGCAAAGATCCAGTTAGCCTAATAGAAGACGAAAATTGAGTCTGAGTTCTGTCTTGCAGCTTTGTGCACTGGTGCTGCACCCTTGTGCATCTGAGACAATGATTCAGACTCACCTTGTCCTAAGGCAGGGAAAGGCCTGCTTCCAGCATATGACTCCCCTTGGTCCCAACCAGATGTCTGCAATGGGGTGAAGAGGAGCCAGAAGCTGCTCAGCTGCCCCCATGCAGCAATATCACTTGTATCTGATTGCAGAGGCTGGACTAAGATGGTGAGCATTCCCAGGATGGCTCACTGGGACAGTACGCAGCTGCCTCTCTTCTCCTACACCACCACCACCCACCACTGGCAGCACCCACATCCCTTCTTGTCCCAACCACGGGGATGCTGAGGCAAGCAGGTACCTCTCACCAGAGCAGCCTGCACTCATGCTGCACCACTCAGGCCTGGGTAGCCATAGAATGGGCCATGGCACAAGCTACAGCCACATGCAGTGCCGATGGCTTGGGTAGGCCAAAGTGGGAGACAGAACCTCTGGTAGAGGTGTGAGGCCAGCGTGGGAGGAGGGTCCCCCCAACAGGGCAGCTGGGACGGGGTCATTGCTGAAGGGGGTTGGTAAAGCTAAATGGAGCAGGCCGGACCCACTGCTGGGCTTTCTCTTGCATGCCAGTGTGGAGTGCAGCTGTGTGGACTTGCTGAATGCTCAGCAGTGCCTCCTGGGCCCTCCAAAGTCTGGTGGAGGAGAAGGCGGCCCTGATGGGACAAGCCACTGGTCACTCTCCTCACCCAAACACTTCTTTTTCATAGCTGATGTAGTTGAATTCTAGCTAACATCACTGTGACCAGAGGCAGGGATAAACCCATAGACAAGCAATCAAGTCATTTAGACCAGAAAACAAAGCTGGGCCTGCTGCATTTGGGGACAAGTCATCAGCAGCCCGACAAGGAGCCCTCTGTACTCTGCCAGGCAGCACTGTCAGCATCCCTACCAGGCTGCAGCCATGCCATGCGTACCATGCACACTGAAAAACAAACCTCTGCCTACGGGTTACAGCTTTGTCTTTTATTAGAATGTGCTGGTATTTCTAGGGTGGCTTCTCTTCCCTTCGCCCTCCCAATTCTTCACCTACATCCCTCCCCATTGCATCATACCCAGGCGGCACAGCAGCCCAGGTAGCCCCACCTGCCAGCCTCAGCAGCTAATACTTTACCTCTAGGGCTGCACGTAGCTGGTTAGCAGCACAGTTTCTCACTTTTGGTAAATTCCAGCTTTTCAGCATTGCAGTATTATTATCTGAGTCTACCAGAGAGGTTTGTGATCAGTAAAAGGGGCAGCTTTTATTGCAGTTGCCTGTCCTTTACACTTAAACATGCTACTTTTTCATCTCGCTGAGCTGCTTGTCCAGTTGCTGGCCAGGGAGTGAAGAAAATGCCTACTTAGACATCAGGGAAGGTAACATATTTGTCAAACACGCAGGCAATTCACCGTCATGGGGGGCCACAGGCTGGCTGCAAACACAAAGGGAAGTGTGGGTATACTATGCCAAAAGTAATATTCCAGCAGTTCAGAGTGAAATGTTAGATTGATTTAAATTAAATTGAGTTAATCACTGTAGAACTTCTGTACTGCCATGTTCACTCACCTTTCTTCCTACTTGGTTCCAATCCTCATCTATTGCTGCAGTGCTCAGCATCTCTGCTGGGGTCAGGTATTTCCCAGACAGGAATACAGCATCATAAAGCATCTGTGCAGACTCTGATCCATCTGCTATGTTTGTGTTCTTGCTCTACCATACTTGCTCTGCTGTGAGTCAGACCTAAGCAGTAAATCCAACATGCCAGTATATATATGACTACTATGCACACAGAGATTATCTCTGTTGCATGTGTGCACTTGCTGTGATACAATCATCTCTATGAAAACATACAGAGGTTCTTGATCAACATCCAGATATGCAGATCATAATCACATAGCTCAGGAAGTGTGAAGGGACCCAGAGGACAGACTATGAGAAAACTCTACGTGCTTTAAGGCTCCTTTGCCTGTCTTTTGGTGTAGAAAGTCATTAGTGTAAATGCAAATAGGGCCTGCAGAAATTTCCTCAGCAGAAGTCTAATTACAGCATACTGCAATCAGACTCATGTGGCACCGAGCTAATGTAAGTTATGCAATTATCCACCAAATGGTCGTCACTGAACCAATAGCTTGTACAGTAGTAGCTTTCATGGCCAATAACTGAAAATAGAATCAGACTTCACGAGCTGTGTAACTGCGCACTGTTCAAAATAAATTTTGATTACATACTAGGATGGGTTATATTTATGACACAAAAGCAGATACCAAATAGAATTTTTGCAATAATAAAATTATTACAATTATTTTGATTGTGGTGCCTAGAAAATGAGATTTTAATTTTTTGTAAGATGTTAAGAGTTTTTAAAATACATAAGGGCACAGAAAAATTGGACAAAAATAACAAATATGAATTTTTTAATGAATGTACATTGGGCATCATGAATGAATAAGCTCAGTAACAAGACGCTTGCCCCAGAGTGTTGGACATGAAAGTTAATTATCACTTTGCAGTCTCTTAAATACGTAATATTTAGACAGCCAGGGTATAGAGATCTCTATGTATAACAATACTTTGCAGATGTTCCTCTCCCATGCCTCTCCAAATGCTGATCAAGTGACACTTGCTGTCCTAGAACTATATTTCACCCATATGTTCCCTCTATCCTCATACACTCTTCCCAAGAGCAACAACAGAGAGCTCTGCATGGGTATATTAACAGCGAGAAAGTGATGACTGGTTACATGAGTCTGGACTTGCTCAGGCTCACAGTTGGCCAAACAAATCTTCCTGCATGCTGTAGCCCGCTCTTCTATTGATGAATCATAAGCAGTAATTGAAGCATTTTAAAACAATAAACTAGTTTCTACTAGCCTGGGTTTCAACCTGATTTTAAGGGGGATATGTTGGAGTGGGTGAAGTAGTTTGAACCCTTCTCCTTCTTTCATTAGCTCTGGCTGGTATCACATGGTTTGTTTGTGGCTGGAGGGCTGACAAGCTTTCCCATTTCTGTCAGGACTGCACCCTGCATGTATTTTCCTCTTCAGTAGTCACAGAACCTGTTGGCTGATTTGAACCAAACTTGACAGTCCTGAAATATATTGCTCCTGCAAAGTTCCTGTCAGGGTCACAAGAACAGGCAGCTATTGGAGGGGTTTATAAATGAGGTTCAGTCATTCAGAAACTATGGATATTATCTGCAGAAAGAAAAAGAAAGTCTGGTAAAACAGTGAGTACAAAATATGGAGCCAGATTTCTTACAGGACTGATTTAACAGACCAATATGAAGATTTTCTGTCCCCTCTCCAGATTCCCCTGCACTTTTTCACTTCCCAACTCTCCTCCAGAGTAACATTCTGGCAGTAAAAACCTTTGAGGGTTTTATTCCTATCTCGCAGTTGATTCAAATCAGGTTCAAAAGTCAAAAGAAAACAGAGCTGTATATACAGAAAGCTCACTTAGGTGTATTTCCATTCTAAAATAGGCTACAAATGTGAATGAAAGAAGCATGCCAATAATTCTTGGGTTACATCAAAGATTTTTTTCTTTTGCTCACAGAATAGCTTCATTTGTGACAAAAGGTTTTGTAAAAGCACAGGAACATCTCATGGACAGCTTACAGAAGTGTCCATATACTGAAAATAGTTTTAGGTTTCTTTCTCTGGCATAGACTTGCTCTGTTTCTCTCTTATCTGGCTGGAAATTTCAGAAAACTTAAAGCTGCAGGTTCACAGAAAGACTACCATGCACAAGTTAGGCCTGGGTTAGGCCCCTGATAGAGTTCAGCGGAGCATTGCATGCCACAGGGTGGATGAAACAAGAGAGAAGCCAAGCCGATGGGGCACTCTGACAATCAGGCTAAAACTTCTGTATTCTACCACTCTTTGCAGGCAAGTGTCTGGTACTTTCACTTAGTATTCCCAGACCTCAATTTACATTAGAAAAGATATGTCAATCCTCTTCTTTCAAACACACTGAGCAGACATTACATTTTTCTTTAAAACCATGACTGATGTTGATGTTTACCTGCTTGTAAAATGTCCTTTTAACTAGAGTGCTCAAAGGAGTACCAGAAGCAAAGATTTCTTCCTCTGAAAATCTGGGGTTTAAATTCCTCCAGGCAGAGAAAGGACAATTAAACCTGTGTCAACTGACCATAATTTGGCTGGGCAGTTTCACTGTTTACCAGATACATAAAGACCTTCTTCTTTTCCTGCTATGTTTTAAAAGTGATTGTCACAGCATTCTGAATGCAGTATGCTCACTTTGGGATCTTCTCAGAACATCTGCTAAATTAAGTTATAAAGGGGAGATGAGAAGGAATAGTTCCAGTTTGTTTATACTGATGGGTAACAGAGATGAGATGGGCTTCAAGCCACTCTCTCTTGCCAGACTGGGGGACTTGAATGAGGAGTATGGGCATTGCCAGGATAGGCCAGTGGCTGAGAAGGACTCTCTGGGATTTTGGTTTAAATGT
>WEIS01087199.1:0-17017 GCA_013389965.1 Todus mexicanus
TTCCAACCAAATGATTCTATGATACTTGAGATAGATGTTATTTTAAATATTTGAGCCCTGTTTCAATTTTGAGATGCTGCAGCCGTGTTTCTGTAGTTCCAGTTACATCAGGATTCTAGTCCCTGACTAGAGTTCTGGATAACTTTGTTGCTAATAAATGCAACAGCAAAAAAATAGCTCTGTGTGAAGTACCCAAGATAGTTCTGTGACAGGGGAAGGGTTGAGTTTTTTCCTAATGATATTCAACAAGCGACATACATCCTATATTTCCTCTGTTAAGCTACGTAAAGTTCTTGAATATGCTCCTGATTGTTGCAATTTGATAGTTCTTTTGCCAAACTTGAAGTAGCTGGCGACACTAATTTCTTGTATGAAATGCAAAGCATACTTCTTGTTGTTTGAATTCACACAAAAGCTTTGTGAATTGGAGATGATACTGCAAACTTAAATACTAAACTCTTGACCCAAATGTAACATAATGCAAATATCAAAGTTGATTCACCGCCAGCTTTATCACTGGAATTGTGCTCAAAGACTTCTCATCTTTTAATTCAAACAAACAGAAAACTCAATTCTTCCTCACCTTACACTTCGTTACCGTCTTACAGACTGATTATAAAACATCCGTAAAAATAAACAGTTGCTGCTGGAAAAAGAAGTTGGAGAGTCACAAGATGTCTCATTCTAATGTACCACCTGACAGACTTTGAGCAGTCATGGTTATGGCTAAATTACAGACGAGACAAAAGCACACACTGAAGCAGAGATGCAGGTTATTCCAAATCCCTAAGAGGCTGCTGCAGCTACTATAGATAAGAAGTTACGCCACAGAAATTATGTTTCTAGAGGGGCATCCCATAGGTAACAGCACTAATTTAGAACTGACTCCAAGTGTCTTCCTCAATAAAGCATTTCAAGGGCAATATTCAAGAGAAACTTACAGGGACTGTTTGATGCTGGGCAGGATGTTCTACTGTTAGGTAGAATATTGGGCAATCTGGTATTGTCAGAAATGCTAGAAATGCTGGTATTTAGGTTTAGCAGAAGAAAGTATTTGGGTTTTCGTATGTGTCAGAGTTTCAGTGGAAAACTGCCATGAAAGAAGAGAGCTGCGCCTATCTTATCTAGTAACGTAGCCCACAGCCCCTGTGAGATAGAACACGGCTTTCATCCTTCCTTTAGAGACTCTAAGGGAATAGAGGCTAAAAGGTCAGATGAGAATCAGGCATCTCAAAACTATGGAACTACACCTAAGAGAGTGCATACACTGCACCACACTTTCTCTGCACACTGGCCACTAATTTTACCTTGGCTTCAGCAAAACTTCTCCCAGGTGTAAAACTAAGTTATTTTAGAACAGAACATTTTCTGAGTTTTATTTTTTCAAGTGTATTTACAATTGATCTTTTCATAATCAACCAAAAAAAGGCAATCCAGATATTCTGAATAGTCTGTGATATTATATTAGTTATATTACGAGACAGGACTTCATCCTCAAGGAGACTACAATAAAATGCAATGCGTTTCGTGTTTTTCCCATAAATACAACATGGAAAAAAAATCCAATGCAACCCCAAAAGTGGTTTCCAGAAGAATTCACACATGCAAATGCACTGGTACAAAGATGTCCCTAAGCTCCTTTCTAACACAAATGTTCAAGTTGTTTACACTACCACAGAATGTAGGTGCAAGGAATTCAGCATCATCCACACTCCTATAATCCTGTAATTACTAACAAAAGCGCCCTACACTAAAGACAATTTATACTACTTGTGATTTCTTTAATGTGATGCAGAGAGAAAGAAAGCCTTAAAAAAAACCTCCTAGAAGCATAAAGCATTCATTGAATGGTTAATCCTGTCTACACTTATTCTTCAGCTTTTACCTTGACCTAGGCTCTGCAGACAAGAAATACAAATATTGCTCTTCCGTGTAATTTGGTAATCAAAGGGTTCTCATGTGTTCAGCTTCTTCTAGCGTCCTTTAATGCCTACGTTTTCTCTAAATTAACGCAACTGCTTTGTGATCCTCAACTGATGTAAGGTAATATAGGAGATTCTCCCATCTATGGCTACACCCACTAGACAATTGCTTCATATACATCACGTTTCCAGCAGCACTTATGAAACAGAACATCAGTGAAATGTTTTAAACCTCAAGAAAATCCAGTTGTATTTAAATAAACAGTAAAAAATGTCTGGTGAGAGACGTATTGTGAAAGTTTTTCTCTAGGGTACAACCTGAAGTTGTACCTGAAGCAAACCCACTTGATCTGAGCACAAATTTGAAGATGGAAGTGTCACTTAACCATGCACCAGGCAACAGAAAAGACAAAACCTGAGTTTACGTAGTACTTGCAGTAATTACAGATCCCACATCGTCTGCAGTGCTGTTCAGTGCATGAAACAGTGTAGCTGCCTCCATCAATGGCAGCAAGCACTTCAATTAACAGATCTGTCGTGCAGTCGATCTGTAGAGACTGACACTTCTATGGACTGGGTGGAGACTCACCTATGAGAAAGGGTGGGTTTCATGGAGCTCATAGAGTTCATGGGGGGTTGCATGGGTAGCTTCCCTGGAGGATCGTTCTGCCGGCTTTTCTGGTGACGAAGCAGCAAGAGCCGTCCCAGCTCCTCACACCACGACGAAAGCAGTGCTGCGCAAACAGAACACACAACGACAGTAAGTGCACAACTGAAGAACCAGCTCAGCTGAGCGCAGATGCAAGCTACCGCAACGCAAGTCACAATCCGAACATACAAACCCCAGGAGTGAGAAGCTTGTCCATGAACTACCGCTCACATTATTATCCTATCAAATTGAGTCTGTAATTGCTCTACGCTATCATTATAATGTTTTCGCACAAGTTACAAACATTCTGCTCAGCCCAGGAGGCACGAGAGAACTTGTCTGAGCTGAGCGCCACAGAGATGAGGAATGGATGAGGCACAAGGACATAGGACAGCTGTTGTGAGTGAAAAAAGACACGGAAGAATTCATTTCACACTAATAGAATTGTAACAAAAACATCCAGGAGACACCATTCACAGAGGTGAACCAAGAACAACAAGTTCTCTTTCCCGTTTGGCTATTTTTGTGCAAGAAGTTAATTGGAGAGGCATGAAGAGAAACCCATGGGCAGGAATTAATTTCCAAAGCAGCCATCAGCTACCAGTCTTGAATGGATAAACAGGAGAGTATGGCCACACTGGCGTATGGATACAAAGTTAGGCACTTAAATCTATATTTGACCCAGCACAACCCCTAAATGTGTATTTCCATTATGTGCCTAATCTTCTGGTCAATGAGGGTAATTCTGTGCTTACAGGAAAATCATGCTTATGAACTATGAAGAGGCAGAGATTTCCTAGGGCGAGTTGCAGGCTTTTCGTCCCTCTGAGGACATGAAAGGGGTCATTATCTCTGAAAACGCCGCTGCTCCCTTACGCGCCAACACTCTGAGCAGATCAGCCTGTGTTACAGAAACCACTTCCTTCGCAGTAAGCAGAGCCCCACACAGTGCCTGCGGGTACAGCCTGGCTCCCATGAGCGCACCCAGCCAAGACACCTCACTGAAGCCTCCAGCGACACCTGACTGAGCCTCAAAGTTGCCTGTTTAATTCCAGCATCAGAAGTGGCTCTTGCAAAAAGTCACCAAGGTACGAACACAACGAAGAGTTTGACTGGAACGATGTGCAGACTTCTGCAGTTGAAGAAACGTCCTCGAGTGGAGGCGACTGAGGTTTTTCCTTCTTTAAAGTATGCTTTACAAAACCCTCAGAACCAGGAAATGCTTCCTATTTAATTTTTAACTAAGCGCTTTCCTGAGGTGTTACGAACCAAACACAAATCAACAGATTGCACAAGTAGGTGAGAACTAGAACTCTACTCAAAACCTAAGCTGCCACAGCCGTTCAGAGTAGGAGAGCTCCACATGTAATTTCAGGCTTGCTGGCTTAGAAGAGGCAAGTGCTGAATTCTTGAAAATTGAGGCTTTTCTTTTCATTTCTTATTTTTCTAATGGTTGCCTTTTCACCAAATAACACAATCATGAGCAGTAGGAAACTATAATTTCAGGGTACACCACTTTTTTTTTCCCCAGTAGCTACTCACAGGTACTGTTAACACATACTTAGAATCAATTCCAAAGAGACTAAATGTAAAGTCTTATTTGTAGGGAGAGGAAAAAAAAAAAGAACCTGCTTTGCCAAGAACACCGACAAATAGGATTTTTCAGTACAAGAAACAATTGGAATTTCTCAAGTTTAACGGCCACACAAGAGAAAAAAAAGCCCTGGTCATTCCTGTTAATTAATCACACATTTGGACAAAGGAGAGGTAGTAATTTCATTGCATTTATCAAGCAGAAGGTCAAGAGTGGTGTTTAGGGAAGCATTTTAGAGCTCTGCTGTGACAAAAAGGGGACACGGCTTCTTTATGTAACTAAATATGGTCACTTGGAAATTGTCAGCCTCACATGTAGCCTGCAGAAAGCATTCCCCTGAGCTCTGTGAAATGTTCCAGCAACGAGTGTCAGTCTAAGCTGCTTCTCTATTAGCTAAGGAATCTGTCAACAAGCATTTGATCAAATTATACTCACCTTTTATCCCTGGCATATCATTACTAACGTGCCAGTGACAAAGCTCCCTCCCGCCCCCGCCTCAAATCCCTGCCTCGCAGGGTTTCTTCCCATGCACCATGACCACTTGAGCCTTGAGAAACATGAACAAAGTGTTCTGCCGAAAGCTCAACGCAGCCATCGCAGAGTAATAGTGGATGCTGAGCACTTCCACAGCCGAGTGTAATTACTATAGTCTCCGATGGAAATTGCCCATCTTAAAAGGAGGCTTTGATGGGAGGAGGGAGCTGCTCCTTCTGCACACCTATACCCACTTGACAAATAAGATAAAAAGCAACAACTTGATGAGTCTGAGGGCAGGAATCTGCAAACAAAAGCCAAACCTGCTTGGAAAAAAAGCAGAGTAACACACCTAAAGCAAAGGAACACACCTACGAGATAGCATTGCTTTGGTGAGGTGAAGATTTTAATGAGTTATTATTATTACCAATATCCAATACAAATATTTACGAAGGTGAAATGTAAACTGTCAGAGAACAAAGAGGTCCTCAAGATAAGCTGGCCTGTTTCATTCTACAAGTTATCTGGAGAGGGCTCATGTTTGCAGCAACTAAGAGACTGCAGGTATGAAAGGTAGCGCATTTACTCATCCCTATCACAGCACTCATTACAGAGAGGTTTAACCTTTCCTCCCCCAGGACATTTCGGCTCACGTACCATGTATAATAATCACTCTCTTCTCTGTGTCGGTGTTTGTGCGCGGAATGAAAACAGCGCTGTTTGTAGCTGCCTTAGGAGCTAGCGCTCCCCCTCTATCCTGCTCAGCAAGGGCAAGAACCCTGTCAAGGAGTCTGCTCTGCTCTGCTGGAAATACTGGGGCAACCTCCCTTCTCCCCTGCCCCATCCATCTCCACTGCTCTGCTCTCCACTCGGTGAGATGAATATATACCCCACAGACACATCTGGTACAGCTGGCTCCTGGAGAACATCACTTCCTGGGCTATTCAAGCAAGATGAAACAAACTCAAAATGAATTTACAGATTACACTATTCATCTTCAGTGTACTTAGTTACTGCTTTTTATGCTGACAGTATTAGGCGCATCTCAACTCATTTACACTCAAAGCACGAGAAATTCAGTATCATACTATAATGAACAGATAAAGCAGCAAGCACAAAGGACAGCTACAGATGGTGCCAACAGTCAGTCTCTCCCTCTCATAGCACAGCCAAGCAGCTGCTTTTTCNGAGCACAGATTTTGCAGATGGACCATCCACACCGTCTCTCGCAGCCTCTTGCTGCGGCAATTTAATGATCAGATTTAAATCGTGTTCTTGTGCTGCATTGCTACAATGTCCTTTGCATGTAATGATGCGGCTTCCCCGCTTAAGTTGAACTCAACTGTTGCAACGGAGGGGGAAAGGAAAAATCCTTCAATATGCAACTCCCCCCCCCACAATGCCTCCGTCCACAGCCCAGGTGTAAAATACAACCTGGCTGATATACCAGAATTGACACTTTCAACTCCTGTTCAAGTCACGGATGGCTCTGCCAGCTCATGCCAAAAGACGCATAATAATGGCAATCAAACGACACGCTGACAGTTTAAGTGTATTCACACATTTATTTGGCTTAAAGGGACACACTCTGGAATGATTGGTGCAATATTTGACCTACTTTTTTCCATTTGCAAACCCGGTACGATCCTTAATGGAATTGCATTTTACTTTACGCGTTGATGTATTTTCATAGGAATAAATCAATACTGATTTCCTAACGATGACTGTGTTAAGAAACCAATACAGAAATGAGCAGCTTCAGCTCACACATTTGTCAAAGAGAAAACCAGAAAGATTTAAAAATAAGAGAATTTTTTATCATGAGTTGCCCAAGGGGTTTCCCTAAGGAAGCAAGAGAAAAACCCCGTTCAGAGATATTCAGCTTGCTGCTATCCAGTGCCATTTTTGCTTCTCTTTTTCTCCAAGGAGGACCAGACGCTGCAAGAGTGTGTCTCAGCACAGAACGTGACTGACCTCTCCTTAAAATACTCATAAATACTCCCATATACCCAGAGTTGGCTGCACTTTATGTCCTTCTAGATTCCTCCAATAGTTTTAACACTTGACTGAAAAAATCCTAAGACATCACCATGTATCCACACTGGAATCCTGTGGACAAGGCGAGAGACGAGGGCTAGAAGGAAAAGATTTATTTTTCTTCCCTTCAGCCCGAGTCACATTTCAGGCATTTCTCTGCCACCACAGAGTTAAGCCTTGCTTGAAAGAAAAAGGAAGCAATTGTTCTTTAATCCCCAGCTTCTAGGAGCCAGGTCTTTACAAACGTGCCAAATATCACAAGATTTGCGACACAATTATTAAGACGGGCCACATCCCCCAGCACCGTTCCTTTCCTTTCCAGTGCCCTTTTGTGCTGAAAACCTGCCGGGCAGGATGGAAACAAAGGCACCTTCCTGTCCCTCGGAGCTGTGCGCGCCCACTGGAAGCGTCCACGCGGGTTTTGGAAGCACCAGGCCCTTCCGTTAGGAAAACCAAGGAGCTCGAGCTGGAGGAAGCCGCGGGTCACGCCCAGGCTGCCCGCGCCACTGCTTGACGACAAACGATGCTGGCGTACTTGCAACGGCTACGTGATGGATGCTGATGACGCAGCTCGAAGAATAGTTTACAGCCACGGCATTGAATATTGGTACAGCCCATGCCTATCCCTTTTGGGCCAGGGGACAGAAAGGGGAAGGAAAAGAGGCTAAGCGATTGAGGCTACCCCGGCGATTCGCTAATGCGTTTCATTAGCGGCGTCCACGCCAGCACCGAGAGCTGCGGTCCTGGAGCTGACTGCCTGAACTCAGTGCCGTGCAAAGTGCCGTAGTAAGCACCTCGGAGTGAATGAGCCAGTGGGCTCCCTAGAAAGCAAAATACAGAGAAGCACGGTGCTAATCTATTTACCTATTATGATACCCTAGTATTAGTTACAGCTTATCACCTCAGTAAATCGCTGCCTCTTGTTAGGGCATGTGCTTAAAGGTGCAGCAAACTGTTATTTTCCAGGCAGACACTGTATTTACAGCCACAAAGACAGGTGAGGAGGGTATAGGACAATAGCTTAGTAATTTCTATGCCTTCTGCTTCCCAGGAGACTGCTGGAGGAGCACAATAGGATTACTGCTTCCTTGCTGCAGTTAAGCTGCAGTAGATAGCTCGATGGCAGACTGGCAGACCCATATTTCTTTCTCATTGCAATGAAAATATTAGGGGGAAAAAAAGGAGGAGTTTGATTCGAAGAACTATCTGTTCAGCACCATCTCGCTAGCTTGGTTTTGCGTCTCAGAAGGGAATGTATTTGACTGAAAAGATATTAACAGCGTAAGAAAATACAGCTTTTTTTTGACAGATCATATCCATTAATTTTATATTGCCCTTAGAAACAAATTCCCATTTTTTTACATGGAGTATTCCAGATAAGTGCAATACAGAGCTATCGAGGGCTTTCTATCCTCTTCTGTATAGAGTGCAATCTAAATACAGTTTTTATAAATCATTCGGTGAGGTGATTTGGCAGGGCGGGAAGGGAAACAGCAAAGAGGAGGAGAGGACTAGAAATAACTATTGTCTTGGTTATTTAAGACCATTCTCATTCTTACGCAGAAATACTGAAACTATACGCTGTTTGGAAAAATATATTAAAAATGTTAACTACCTAAGGCTCAATCTGCTGTAGTATTAGAAAATGAACCTCAATCCCATTAAAAGGATGGAATCTTTGTCCACAGTTTCGGGAAGCAGTAAATCAGATGTTCTCCTTGTCTTTCAAAAGCCATTTTCAAGAGCTGGGAAATGGAGAATGAGGGAGAAACTGGCTATCCCAAACTATTTCAAGGACTGATTTTCCTGCAACTCTGCTCCTCAGACACTCCAGCAGAGCCTGGCAATAGCCGGGTAACCCATCGGACAGTCAGTCAGGGCAGGAAAGCAAGGCCACAAAGGAAATGGGACGTACCTAGCCATTAAGAGAGATTCCGAGTACACGTCTGCCCTTTCTCTTTTCAGCTCTTTCAAGGCACCTCTACGTGTCCTAACCCTGTGACAGATGAGCCCTACCCCTGTCATTACACAAGCTTCTGCTCTCTATCTGCCTCAACGCCGAGAGCACAAAAGGAGTACGTAAAACGCCAATTACAAAGCAGAAATAGTTATTTCTCAGCAGGCTGGCTGTTCGACATGGACTCGCAGTGGTTCCCAGGGAGTCCACCCATCCTCCCAGACCTACCTCCCTGACTGCCAGCAGATGCCCACGGCACAGAGCCAGTGCTTGCTCCCACGTGTTTGCTCCCACCTCATCCCAGGAGGCTCCCACCTCAGCTGACTGCTTTTCTGGAGCAGCTGCGGACTGCATTTGCTGTTCTCCAGCAGGCAAAGTCAGTGATGTTAGCTTAAACAGTCCAAGTAAACAAAACCGACTGACTTTACCTGAAGTTAGAAGCAGCAACACAAACCAGCTCGACTAGTAGTGAGGAAAGCAAGTTGCATCTTTGGTATCACGTCAAAATGTACACAAGTCTCAGCGACCGCACAGCAAACCACGTGGAACTGAATTCCCCAGCAGAGCAAAGGGAAAGGGGGCAGCTGGCTCAAACCCTGCTTTGGGAGGCATGAACTATATTGCTTATTGCAATGGCAACACAAAGTCAACAGCCACGGTTCAACATTGTGAAACAGGCTGCGATTTGTTGTGATCAAGGGTATTAGTGGTAGAAACAACTCCTTCGTTACTCCAGCTGCAGCCGTATCCTGCGGAACTGCCCAGCTCCGCACTGTAGGGTCTATAATGCAATTATGCGTTATCATTAAAAACCCAAACGCCATTTAGATTTGTAGCAAAATAGGTAACATAAGGAATGTCTAATTAAACTGAATGTAATATCAAATTAATTAACAGAGGTTTTATTTAATAAAACCCTGATTGCAAACCTGAGTGTTCTCTAGCACGTACTTTCAAGGTTGCTGGATGAGAGTGACACTATGTACAAGCCTGGTCTTGAATATGGGTCCAGCCTCCCTTGTCGTATCTTCAGCTCCTCACAAATACCTCTCAACACACACACACACATATATATGCTACTACAAAAGCTCTTGCCAATTAGAATAGTACATGCTGGAGACACAGATTTGAATGCTGCTATCCTTATCCCATGACTTCAGTAGAAACGGGATTCCCCAATTGCCTTCTACGCTTGCCAAAACTTAGCAGAGCGTCTTACCAGATTCACTACATTAACTCTGAAGTGATACATTACAAAGCATAGCAACAATGGCTCAATCTGGTGAGCACAAAACACTGCACAAACCCAGATAAAATACGCAAGCATCTCATTTAGGCTCAGCTGCACCCATGTTGCTACATCTGAAAACATGCCCCATTATAAAGAGAAGACAAAGCTGGTGAAAGGTCACCAGCAAGCACATCTTGGATACGGCTTTCTGAAAGAAATGCACTCCAATAGCATTAGACTACTTGTTTTCTTACTCATCCGATTGCTGGATTCACTGCTTAGATTTCAAACAACAGTTTCTTTCATTACTGCTGTACGCCTTTATTTTGTAATGCCAGTTCTAGTCATGAACAGATCTCGCGCATAATACAGGCATCTGAAAAATGGAAGTGACTCACTTTAACCCATCTTTGGCTAAATTCAAACCGGTGACCCGTAGGTGAGAGGCTCTGTTTCACTTAATCCAGCCTGAGCCCTCCAATTACTACTGTAAACAACTCCTGAGCTAACACTACCACTAACACCCATAACTGCTAGAACCAGAGGTATTTAACCAGAGTCTGAATACAAGCTATCCACGCACAAACAGTACAACAATGGAAGTCTGGAAAAGCAAAAATCTAGTGGCTATCTTCAAAAAAAGGAAAAGGAGTAACTGCATAATTGGAGGTTCAGTTTCTCACTGGGGAAACCCAATCCAAACTATTCAAAAGGACCAAGACTAAAGTGAAAAATGAGTAACAACAAAGATGGATTTGTTAGGAACAATTCACGCCACACTTCCGTACTTTCTTTAAACTAGCTGACGAGAGACCTCCAGCATAGATTAGTTTGATTTTAGTGAGGCTTTAGTGCTGTTTTACGTGACATTCTTACAAATAAACATGGGAACTGAAGTCTACCCGAACATAACGCAAAATGGCTGGGAATTTAAGCTTACTGAACTATTAAGCCAACAGTCAGTAACAGGAACAAGCATTACCAGACAGGTTTTTGCAGGAGTTTGTTCTGGGTCTGAAATTACTGAATGTTTCATTTCTGGATATCCATAATGCAGATAGATAAAGGGTTAGAACATATTCCAGGTCAATTTACAGATGACACATCAGCTCATTGCAGAATTTTGGTGTTGAAATCATCTTGAAAATCTGGAGAAATGGTCTGAAAACTATGTCCAATAAGGACAAGTACAAAGTATGACACTGCGCACCTTCCTAACAACAGGGTGAGAATCATTTCCAAAAGCAGGAATTCTTGGAAGCATTATCCATATCCACAGCAGAAACTGAGAACTATAACATGCTAGAAGATAGAAAAGACACATGTTAGCTATATAGGAGCATCCTAATGCTCCTAAATAGCCCAAGGGGTAAGTTTAGGAATTTCCACGAATGGAGATGCTGAGGAAAAATCAGATAAACATCCAGCAAGAAGAGTGGTGGGGATTCTTCAGGCAAGAGGGCATGGTATACATGACTTTTTGAAGTCTTTTACAGACAAATGAAACTGTGATTACGAACACAGGAATTTCAAGCAACCAGCATTGGAAAAAATATTTAAATCTGGCTTGTATTTATAATTATTCCCAAAAGACAAGGTACGTAAAAAATACTTAACATCTCAGTCACAGAGCGGGGAGCTCCTGCAGAGAATGCTGAAGTGGCCATCCAGCTAGAGGGTTTGCTGGCTAAGTTTTAAAGATGAAAGAACCGAGAGCAGGTGATGTGCTGAAGGTCACACCATTTGTGACAGAACGAGTCCCAGAACAGAGAGGATCATACACCTTCCTCTGTTTGCAAGGAAAAACCACAACTACCACCTCAAGGGGTTACTGCTCTGTGCCCGCAGTCTCTGTGCCTGCCAAGGAACATTTTCAAACAACGACTGTAAAACATCTGGAGAGGCTTTCAAGGAGGAAAAAAAATATTACGAAAACCACACAACCAAAATTTATAGCAGAAACGTGTTTCCAAAGTTAACACTGCACAGCCAGAACTTCTGAGATGGACCAGAAGCTATTTTAGGAACTTTTGCTTCTTGGTTCTGCAGTCTCGCTCATTGCTTTAATTTTATATTATTTTATATTTTTATGAGAAAAGAGTATTTTATGAGGTGCCCTCAGGTGTTTCTTTTTTAATTTTTGTACGATTAGTGTAATACAACCTTTGCCAACTTCTCTAAGTGTTGAAGGAAAAAAAAAAGTGCTAAGTTTTCAAAGTTGGGGGACACAGGACCATTTCTCACACCATACAAACTTGGTACTTGAACAGAACTAAGCTGAAAGCACTCTGACCCTATCCTTGCATCTTGTTTTTCATTCTGCAAGGAAACTTACAACTGTGGATAAAATAATCTCTACGTGCTGTATGAGAAAACAGTTAAGGACATCAGCAACGAGAAACTCAGCCTACCAGAGTTTTCAACTTATTTCTGTTCAAACAACACAAGAGCAGACAGATGTGTGCATGCACTGCAGTTTCAGGGCAGTGCTGTCCCATTGTCCTGGTTTTGGGTTAGAACAGAACAATTCTGTTCTATGACTTTTACTTTTCAGCTAAGTCTGTCTAAGTTAGCAGCATGTTTTTGCAGAGAGTCTGCTTCTAGCAGTGCTAACGCTCCATGTTTAGAGTTAGTACCAAGGATTGGTATGCGAACCGAGGACACTGCTAGATCTTCTGTACCACACTGGGGGGTGCAGAAAAGTAAAGGCTGCACCTTCAGGGAGGAGCGAACAGGACAGATGACCCTAAATTAGCCAACGAGGGATTCCATCCCATCTACGTCATATTCGGTATAAAGCTGAGGGATCACGAGGGTCTCCTCCCCTCTTGCCCCTTCTTTTGGCCCTTTCGCCATTTTGCCCTTGGTCTTTCATCTCCCTGAGCTCGAGCTGCTCTCTGGGCTTCGGGACTCTTCCTGGCTGGGTTTGGCCTTGGCAGCTTCAGTTTTGCCCTGAGGCCTCCGGCCCCGGTCTCAGCCCCCGGCTCAGGCCTTGGCTGGGCCCCAGGTTCTGGGCCGCATCCCTGAATCCAGCTCCCGGTTCCTGGCTGCTGCTGGGCCCTTCCACAGCATCAGTGGGGATGGGGACGGATTTACCATCGGGGGGGTTGGGTTTGATACTGGTTTTGTACATATTTGTATATATTTACCTTTTATTATTACTGTTATTATTATTTCATGTTTTAGTAAAGCTGTTCTAGTTTCCTTTCCTAATCAATAAGTCTCTCTCCTTTATTTCCTTTCTTCCCTTTTTGGGTGGGGAGGGGGAGAGAGTGTACTGGTGCAGATGTGGGGGTGCCCTGACCCCAAACCGTGACACACATCTCACCACCCAGTTAATCCATTAGCTTTCAAACAAAGTCATCGCTTCTCTTTTTCACCCTCTGTGCCTCAGCAATCCCACAAACCCTGTCATCTTCCCCTTACTAGCAACCTGCTCTGCTCCTCTGGTACCAATCACCTTTTTCTAGAGAACTACCTGATTAATTAACATTCAATTAACACACCAAAGTTAAATGCCAAATAATTGTTCCCAAACTGCACTGGGAATTAGTAAATAACTTGAGCAAGAGAAGGGCTTTGGTACCCTGAAAGTTCATTTCCTCTAGCTGTGCCCGTTGGGCTAATGGACATTTCTCACCTCCAGCATAGCTGCCTTAAAGGAGTGGCCTTTGTGAGCCGTGGATGCTCTTATTAGGGCATCCCGATATCCCTCAGGACAATGTGCACCATGCTTTTTATTTATTAACAATAAAGCAAAACTAACAAATCATCTGTGCTCTGTTACAATTAAGACCAAAGAGAATACTCAAGTTTCTGTAAAATAAGAAACATTCAAATAACCCTACCCTGATCTTCAGATTATTTTGACTGTATTTTCGTGATCCAAAGCGTTCAGCAGCAATGCTCCCTCCAGGTAGCCCTGTCTTCTGCAGCCTGTGCCCGTGCCCTGATGTGGTTTGCACGCTCCCAGCTGTGCTGAAGCATCTCTTTGCATGACCACCCTGTGAACCTGACCGGGAATCTGATCTGACTGAGGTGGTTTTTTTTCTTCTTCCCGCCCCAACATTTATTTGGTTTTGTTTTGCGCTTCTCCCCTAGCGAGATGAATTCCCTGCTGTGGCTCAGCGCCTGGCCCCAGCACCACGGCTCCAGCGTTCTGCGGTGGCTGGAATCAGGCAGCTGGTTCTCTGCACAGGCACATCCAGAGACACAGCTCCAGTGCGTGCAGACATTGTTTTGAGCATAAGATTATTGTATTAAAAAAGCTAAATGTGAACGTTAGCTGTAGACAGATTAGAAATTGCCGTTTCCTCGTCTTCAGGGGAATGTTTATGGTTTTACATAGGTAGAAATAGGTTATCAATGGAGTAGATAGGAGAGGTAAAAATATTCATAGGGGAAGAGGTAAAAAGAGAGAGAAAAAAAAAGAACATGGTTAATTGCTTTTTACATGCATCTAGGGAAGAAGCCAGTAGAAATCACAGCCCACACTGATTTTTCAAAACCTTTCTTTTCCCTGCCTGAAAATAAAAACACACAAAAAATGGGGTAGAGGGAAAGGTTTCTTGCATCTGGCCCCCTCTCTCTGCTCACGAGTGCTGTAATTTCAGGACTGGAGTGCTATAAGATAATGCCATCACTTCTCTTGCCATCTATAAATAACAACTGCATTTGGATTCAGTCAAGTCACGTGGAAAAGCTGGCCAGCGATACGTACATGTGTGTGAGCGCTTGGAAACCCAAATAATTCTAATAATCTCGCATGAAATAAGATTTAGCTTTCCAAATTTAGCTCTGGCCCATGCACTCTCTGTAGCTCACGGAGGACCGCTAGTATTATTCTGTTTTTTTGAATCCTGTTCTTGCCTTGGAAGCTGCTGACTAGGGTATTAGTGGGGTATTGTGTAAAAGCGTATCATGTGCCGCTGCGCAGCCAGACTGCTCGGAGAGGCAGACAAGAATCAATTCCTTGTGCAGCTCTGCTAACCCTCCCTCCCCTCTCATTGACATCTTATCTCAGCCACTGAAAAGGCGAATGGGTCCGAGCGAGGCAGCCGTGGGGAGGGGTGGGCGGGTGAGAAAGGGAGACAGACAGCACAGCATGGATGCCACACGCTGGAACAGTTTCCCGATCTTGCACTGAACGGCAGCGTGAGTCTTCCCAGCCTCCTGTGAATATTTCAGGCGTAGGGCTGGGATGCCAGAGAAAATAATACAGTCCTAATGACACGCGGAACCAGGTTTTAGCACCAATTTTCTACAGCAAATCTGTTCGAGCAGCGCAAAAAGATGATCAAGAAAACCATAATCTGGATGCTTAAACAATCCCCCTGTGTTAGCAGCAAACACAAATAGGAAACCATTTCACATGAGTTCTATGCAACTCCTCAGGGTGTTTTGTGGGAAAATGACTAGAACACAACCTGACATGACCAATACAGCCTACAAAAAATGTTGTTTGTCCAGGACTCTAATATCCATCAGACAATATCAGGGGTAAGATTTTTATCTTCAGAAGATAAAATTGAAGGGAGCATATACTGAGGAGGAGAGGAGAAAGGAGAAGGGAGGGCAGCGAGGGACCCATAGGACTTCTCAAGACTTCAAGCCCCGTTATTTCTGCAGATTTTCACAAGGACAGCCCTTCTGTTTCTCAGCCTGCAGAAAAGCAGTAGTTTATACCAGCACAGAGCAAACATCCTGTTTAAATAGCAACCACATATACTTTCTATTCCCAGAACATCTGGATAAGAAGAATCAAAATGGACAAGAGAACGACCCATATTACTGTAAAACACACAGTAAGATGCTGTCCAAGTAAATGGTAAATAAAATCCTCCGTTCTTGGTCAGAACCATTTTGGATTAGCTCCTGTTCCTACTGAAGTTGGTGGGAAATACCATACACAATTTTAGTAGCAGGAAGGCCACTTATATTACATTTACACAATCTCTACCAAGCTGATCTGATTATTTAATACACTATTTTAATAAGTGCACCTTACAAAATATAACTTCCTCTCTATACATTGATAAGTACTTTTGTGTTAGTCTAGCAGACGATAAATTTAATTTTAGTGATGTAAACTAAGAGATTATGTGAGAAAGTGGCCAGCACACAGGGTCAAAAACCAGAGAAATGAGAGCTAAAGACAAGATAGTATGTTAAGGAAAGATAAGGTTTCTGAAAGGTTAGAGAGATGCACTTATTGCCGACGGACTGTGCCTGGCTACAGTCTGGGGACTGTATAAATGGTCTTTCACAAACACCTAAGAATGAGCACCTTCCGTAAGGAACTTGAAAGAAACACAATAAAAGTTCAAAGCCAAGATGACATTAGCAAAAATTTCTCAGGGAAATTAACACAGGAATGTCTTCTGGAATGAGCTGGTTACTTGAAAGCCTTGAAAGCAAGGAGTTTGCCACCAAGTATTAGGAAATTTTCTCTAAGGGGACTACACTCAACTAATTTTGAAAACAGGAGGGTGGAGGAAGAGGGAAGAACCCTCAAGAGCAAGAGAAACCCAAGGAACAAGGACAAAAGGAGCAAGGAACAGACCTGAGGGCGCTGGCTGACATTAATGAGAAGGAAGAATTGTTTTTGAGAAGGTGTGATTTGGTTTTTTTTCCCCTGCATACTTTTGGTCTTGTATTTTACTTTGAGAACAAGTTTCCACTACATTATCTTCCTGCTTAGAGCCCAAACATGTACCTCCCCAGGAAGGAAAGACCCCCAAATGTCAATGTGTCCAAATTTGGCCAAATTTTACTAACACCTTCATGTAATACCCCACGTAATCATGTCTATTGCAATAAATCAATCTATAGTAGCAACCTGCAGTTTGGTGTTATAAAAACTAGAAATGACAACATTTGAACATTTCACATTTTGGATCATTCCATCAACACCAGAGAAAAAGCTCTTCACGGGAATTGCTGCAGCTCATATACTACACATGCATTATTCTTCTACCTCTTTATTAGCATGACCCTCTCGAAAGAAAAAAATCTGGCTGTTGAGAACATCTGGTTTGTTCTCTCGTGGATTTCATGTTGATTGTTAGGATCAATTCAGGATACCAGCTCCAGTTGCAAAGGCTGTCAAGAAGGGTTAAAAAAAGGGGGGGGGGGGAGGAAGGAGGGGAAAAAA
>WEIS01087206.1:0-12828 GCA_013389965.1 Todus mexicanus
GCAATGCATACTCTGGAGGTGATGTTAATTTTGTTCGTGTAGTTTTCTTGTGAAAAGAGCTTCTTTATTTCAGAATAAAAAGGTTGTTCCTGAGTGATAAAATCAATGAAGCCTGGATTCCTGAAGATTAGGGTCCTCTGTACCCACTACTTCAGAGCTGCTTCCACCTCCCCCCATGCCCTCTGTAGCATCCTTGACTGGTCAAAAGCAAGCAGAAATGTGGGTGCCTGGAGTGATGTACACTGACATAAACTGGCCTTTTGCTAGTGCATTCATGCCGGCTGTCATGGGCAGCTGCAGAGGCCATCATACAGGTGCAGGCAGGAATTTCTGTCTTTTGCTGACTGCTGGTCTTCAGGAAACCTGTAGGAATGCAAACTTCTATAGGACTCCTAGTACCTTTCAAATTTAGGTTATTAATGACTGGGGGAACAGGGAATAAGGTGAGAGAGAGATACTGTGGTAACCTTGCTTCCTTGGGCAAAGAAACAGCCGAAATATTTTATATGAAAGTCTACATCTCAAAATGTGAACCTGAGATCCGTCTAGCAAGGTCAGACAGTATGACCCATGTGACAGATTGTTGTAACATGACATTAAGCTTCACTGGGAGCCTCACCAGCCCCTACCATAGTGTAGACATCACACTTGCTTTTCCTTTTTTAGTTGCATGAAATGTTTCTGAGGTGAAGGACCATGATGAAAAAGGGACGTATTCTAGTATGTACAAGTTTTCTTAATGCCTGCCATATTAAGCTGTTTGCTAATCATATTGGAAATTCACATGTTACCAAAAATATTTTTTCTTAATTTATTTCAATGGGAGAAAGAAGCTGAAGGGCACAGATAAGATCTTGTTTCTCTTTCACTTTGTGTTCTAAAGCCTTTCGCTTTGTTCTTCCCTGTAGAGCTTGTGATATATCCTTTCCTTTTGCTCTTTTTCCTTGTTACGTTACCCATCCTTAAACCAATTTTTATCCCTGAATGTTGTTTTCTGTTAAGAAAAATAATTTCAATTTAAATCTTCCAGGATACTATTACCAAAAAAATGGAAAAAAAATATGAAAAAAACCTAAACAACTCTCTTTTAATGAATTTTTACAAAATCTCTGATTGTCTGTGAAGATTTTAGAGAATGTGACTCCAATAATGTATTCTAGAGACTGTTTTATTCTGCTATCCATTATCCATATTACTCCAGTTGCATTGTAGACTGTCTTTAATCAACATAAGTAGCTTATTAAAAATGGAGACATCTTCCTTTTCTGGATGGCTCAGCAGAGCAGACTTTGACTTTGGATACTATTTATGCATTGACTTTAAAAATATTGGCAGAGCTTTTCTTCAAAATGCAGTCAGATTTTTCATCTAGTGCTTGAACTGATGGGCATGAGATCCCTAAATGCCTCCATGGACTGGGGCCTGGGACTGCTGAAGTCACTGACCCTTGGTAGACTGTTGTGTTGAGATCCAGTTCTGTGGAGCAGCTTCATGAAGGACCATTTGTGAAAATAGCATGCACAGGTATTTGCTTGCACATACATACATTTTTCATGTGATAGACATGATAAGAACAAATCAAATTGCTTCCATAAACTCCAGTTTGTTTCCCAGGTAGGTGAATGTACCATCTTATAGATGCAAAAACCCCCAGATATTAACAACAAATAGGTCTTACCTTAAAAAAACCAATGAATCCTTTATTTGAGTGATGAAGCAGTCATTATTTTTGCATAAGCTCTGTGGTTTCAAAAATGTAGTAACACCTCATAATCTAAGTTAGGAACAAAATTACTAAATCAGTATGCCTCAAATCTTTACAACACAACCTGTCAGAGGAGACAGTGGAAAGGAAAGATGAGCAACATCTTTAAAAAAGAAATAAAGTAATCCTTTAAAAATCAGACAAATGTGGTAAATGCATAGCAGTGTCCAATGCAACAGCATCAGAGGGAGTGATGAGGTTAGCATGGGTGTCTGTGAACTTTCAGTCCACCTGGGACAGCTAGTGGTGCCCTTTGGCTTCAGCCCAGGACCAATCTCAAACTGGGGATTCCGCAGAAGGTGCGCTGTTACTCTTCTGTTGTCATTACCCAGAAAGCAGCTTTAAACAATTCAAGGTTAGGATATGATTAAAAAACCTTTCCTCTTGTTGTTCAGTCAAATACTTTAGAATAATGGCCCAGCACTCTAGTTTGTTGAATAAATAATGTGTTTCTGCTATAGATGTTCTTCGTCACCAAGATGAAGGACGCTAAGAGAGCTCTGAGTCTGGGGACAGTTGTATTGTGTATAATGAGATTTCTGCCAAGAGCTAAATGTTGTTCCACACGGGTGGATGTTCTGGAGAAAAGAGTAAGGTTTGTGCTTCGTCTTGCACAAACTGAAGCATGTATTTGCTGGATCTGTGCAGAGAAAGCTTTTCTTTTTGAGGCTGCCTGACACAATATGAGAGCTTGTCTTACACGTGTAATCAGAATTTAGAAAGATTTTTTTTGCGTTATAACAAATACATACATCTATTAACCTACAGTGGTGTAATCCAGGCCTTCAGCAGCTTGTTCTGAAATGTCATCTGCACGTGCCAGCCCAAGATGCAGAAAAAGTAGAATATATGGTGCATAGGATTTAGCCATTTCACAGTAAATTAAATAGGACTTCTGAAGCCTTTTGAAGCTGTATTTTGTGATTTTGAGCTTGCTTTATAAATGTTAAGCCTTGCTGCCCTTTTCCTGGAAAACTACAACACAAAAATAAAATAAAATTTCTGTTTGGTTTGTTATTACAATTTTTCTTGAAGTCAGCATCAAGCTTTAGTACTTTGTACCACTGAATGCTGTAGAACCATTTAAATCCACTTTAATGACTTTTGTAATATAAATGTTTTAAGTATAATAACAACTATTTTAACAAGTATTTCCTGATTCCAGGCATGTGTAAAGAAGATGGGGTATGTAATATGTCTGACCAGATAACTGTTTTTACAAATTATATTCATTCTTTATTTAGCTGCAAAGTGAAGGGAGTTCAGTGTAGTTCAAGGAAAGTATTGTGGTAAACAGACAGCTTAAATGTGAGCAGTGTAAAGAGCAGCAGCTTGCAGAAATATTGCTATAGATACTAAGACCGTATCCTGTCTCGCTACGGACCACACATAATTGAATCATGTTCAATAGAAGGCCATTACAAAACAGAGCTGATTTGCAATGCTAATGTGGTGAAGACAGCTGTCACTGGGAATTAAATATGATCATTCAAAGCCTGAATAAATGAGGTGCCCATTATCTTCTGGCTCTGCTGCAGCCTGCTTAAAGAACACAAATAAATGATACTGTCTCAATAACCAGCTCAGTTTTGTCTTCTAGCCATAGAAATATGGAGAAGACAGAGGGAAGAGGGAGGGCACACAACATCAACGACAAAAAGCAGAGTCAATTTACACAGACACGCAGAGAACCAGTGCCCCAGGACTCCATTTTCAACAGCACAGTATTTGTGCAAGAATGGAGAAAAAGCTCTTTAACCAAGCTGATATGTTTTAGTGTGGAGCAGGCATACCTATTTACAAAGAAACATTGAAAAATAAAGGTGTCTAAAAATCACAGTCAGTGATTTGCCAAAAGAAATCAGTCAGAGAATCCAAACTGTCAGGTGAACTGGTACAGGGTCTGCCAAGAGTGATAAAGGATAGGTTAAGGTAAATTGCATTTCCTTTTGCCACCTAGTGCTTTGAATGTTGTAAGGCATTTTCATTCAATTTTAATGCAAACCATAATCTATACACATGGAAAATGCTGATTAAGGTGGAAGAAATTTGCATTTGTTTGAAGAAGAAATTTCTGGGAAGTTTGTGTCATTTCACAGACAGCATGAAAAGCGACAGTGGTAAGAAGAAGGAAGAAAAAAAGTTAATATGACAATGAAAGTTTTTTTTCTGCTCCAGGTTAGACTGTCACAGCCAATTTACTAGTCGCTGATGCAGTTACTTTGGTTCTAAGTGGCATCTGCCTGGTTTAAGCTGCAGCTTGGCAGTGTTGTGAAGCAGCTGAACCCAAGAGAGAGCTGTGGAGTGTCAGGGATCTGTATTCCAGAGGTGAACATCCTCTGGCTGGTCTGCTCCATGTCCTGGCCAAGCAGCCACCAGGGCTGTGGCACCAGGGTGCTGGTAGAAGGGAGCACTGACTGCTGAGGTGACAAGTGCTGCCTTAGCTGGTATTTAACTACCAACTCATGCCTATAGAAAATACTGTGTAAAATTTCCACTTTAAAGGAGAAAGGAGAGAGATGACGGAGAAGTAACTTGCAGAAATCATATTGATAGCATGTAGGCATGTGTGCAAGTGTTTCTTTAGACCTATGATATCCACAAAGGATAGCCCATGAAGGGCTACAGAGCTGCTTTTCTTCCATTAAAGTATTTGCCCACCTACTGCCTCTTCAGTGTTTTACATTTTCCAATACAAAAATCAGATGGCAGAGCCTGGAAATGGTCAAAATAGGCTGAGCAAAGTAGGAGGAAAGGAACTGAAGATAGTTATGACCCACGCCCTCATCTCTTGTTAAGTGTCATGAGTTCAGCTGGGTTGGTGTTAATTACCACAGCCCACTGCTTGCCTGATCAGCTGGGAAGGGCCCCAGTTGTGGTAAACAACCCAACCAGCCAATGGGATATTTGGTACCATGTGAATCACGCCCGTATATGAGGGGAGGGCTGGATTGTGTTGGAGGAAGTTTGTAACTAGTTGTAGCCTGGGGCTTGAGTGTGTAGGTGCTGTGGGAACAGATCTGTGGTTTAGGTATAGGTAAGTCTCCTGGTCCCTATTACCTTCTTTGCATACTATTTCTCTCTTTGCGTTGGTCTATTAAACTGCCCTTGTCTCAGCCCACGGAGTCTGTCCTTTTTCTCCCTGATTCTCCTTCCCATCCCACAGCAGTGGGGTGGAAGGGGTGGGGGAAGCTCTGGACAAACAGCTGTGTGGTGTTTGACTGCCAGAAGAGGTTAAAACCCACAGAATAATGCCAGGTCTCAGAGGAAGTGACCGGTCTGAGACCAATGGCAGCCCTGTGTAAGTATTACAAAAGGCAATGGATTTCATAG
Source organism: Todus mexicanus (assembly GCA_013389965.1). Classification (NCBI taxonomy): domain Eukaryota; kingdom Metazoa; phylum Chordata; class Aves; order Coraciiformes; family Todidae; genus Todus; species Todus mexicanus. The sequence goes on from WEIS01087206.1 coordinate 5,099, forward strand.
TGGAGTTGTCCACTGTTGTGTTAAGGGTGGAAGTGAGGTGTTTGTCTGCTGGAGCCCAATGGTTTCACAGAGCAGTTCCGTAAAGTCAGAGGTATGTCTGAGTCCTGTCTCAGAGCCTCCATTATATGACTTGTAACCAACATGCCTGTGTCTATCTCGGAGCCTGACTACGGGACTCTCTCTGAAACCACAGTTACCTGTTCCAGAGCCCTGTGAAGGACTTAATGCTGAGACAATTTTGAAGTTAAGTAAATAGGTTTAATTTATTAAAGCGACAGATTGAATAAGAATTGCCGTTGATAAAGTCACTAACTGTAAAGAACTGTAAAGAACATCCAGCGCAGTCAGAGGCATAGGCCTGAGTTATAGCACTAACAGAAAATAGAAATAAAAGGTATCCTGTGTATTGAAGGCACAATGCTTACCAAGAAGGTGTCCCTCTCTTCGGTCAAGGAAGAGGAGCACAGCCTGTCAGCTGTCTCTACTGGACTTTCTAGTCTTCCCTACTCCCCCAAAGGTGTATCCCCTTGGTGATTTTTATATCCTAACTCTGTCCCTGCCTTCTAGGTGACATTTGACACGATTTGGGTGGAGAGTTGAGTAACGTAGTCATGTATATTTATCATATACTCCTTTTGGTTCATTAGCATATTCAGGGGTGTAAACTTTAATATTAATTTTGCTGTTAATTAGGCAAAGAGCTCTGTTTGGACACTCTGGCTTTCAAGAGTTCTTTGTGCCTGTCAGTTTAACAGAAACGGGGCCATGTGATCTTCACCAGAGTCTCTCCTTCAGCCGTTTGGCTGCCAGCTTAGTGGATCTCCAGCCCCAGAGATAGCACAAAATCTTGTGGTTGTAAACATCTCAACTTTTCTCCCAAAGCACACTAAATTAGCTGTACTCCTGTCTCACAGCAAGCTAGACTGTGATGCCACAGCTGCTCACATAAGAAAATAAGCTAGCCTGAAGCAGTGAATTAGCTGCAGAGAATTAGAGGTATGAGCAAGAGATTAATACATTCACTGTACAAAACGACACACGCGCACGCAAAAAAAAAAGGCTTAGGAGGTATGTTACTGTGAGAAATTGCATCTGACATAGTATGAAAAACCAGCAAGTGTAAGATTGTGTATATGGCACAGGGAAGCAAATCAATAGGACAGATACAAATTGGGGATTAGCTCTTTAGATGTCATCAAGTTTAGGAAAGGGTGGAGTTTTAATGATAACAAAAGTAAATGTGAAATCGCAGACAGAAGCGCAGGTGAGTTTTGGTGGCATGTGTTGTGAATCAATGCACAAACAAAAAGAAACAGTGTTTGCAAGACACACGGTGCTAATGCATTTGCACTTGAAATTCTGTATTTACTTAAGTCCTCACGTGTACTGAAATGCTTATGAAATATAAAGATGGACACTTAATACAGGGGAAAAACGTAATACAGAGTACATGCAGAGTGACCAATAGCACCATATATTTCTTTAGAAATTGGAGGATTTGGAAACACAAATAAGTCAAGCTGTACCTGAAGAAGTAGAAGTATTTATATTTTGAAAGAAATCGTGGATTTAAGAGACACCAGTGTAAAGCAGGTGTGAGGAGTTTCAAGGCCAGAATCCTTGATACTTAAACACTTTGTAGGTAAACTTGTCTTGTGAAATAAAATAGACCAAGGCCAGCGAAATACAGATCTGAAATTACTATTTAAAGTTTTTTCATCTATCATTTACTTGATAACTATACAGTTTTCAAAACCCGTAGCTGTGAGCCACTAAATAGAAGGCCTATTGTGCCTGCTGTGAGAATATCTTTAATGGATTCTCTATTTTCACAGTTTTGCTTGGGGTTTATTATTTTTCCTGGTTTAAAACCCAAGGAGGGGAAAACCTCATATATACTATTTTGAAACTCTGTAGGTGCAATATAGTACCCGTGCATTTAATATCAAAGCCTTTGATTATGTTTCTCTGCAGGGGGGGGGGTGTCCTCTTCCATGCCCCGTTCCTTCCAGTGACTCCTACATTCCCTGTAGATGTATACATTTTACTGCTTAAAGAATTAAAAAATACATTTTAATTGCTAGGTAAATTTGTCTGTAAGACTGATTGATGCAGGGTTTGGGGTTTTTTTGTTATTGTTGGTTTTCTTTTTTAATGTGACTGACAACTGCTCAGGCAATATGCAGCCAGAGGATGGACCAGGGCATGGGCAAATGGCACTGCACCTGTGGGTATGTCACCTCTCACAGATAACAGGAATATGCATAGGAAGGCCTTTCAAACACTCTTCTCTGACTCTGCTCCTTTCTAGATGAGATTTGATGCAGGATTCTTCTCAGATCCCCTCATTCCTCTCATCTCACAGCCCTCATGGCCGCTTTCTTTTTTCTCCTTTTTATTAGATGCTTTTACTACCAGACAGATTATTAGGTCTATGTAACCAGCACTTTTGCTGTCAATATTATTGCGTTTTTTATGCAGGGGCTACTGTGTTTACTTCACAGCAGGAAACGCAAGTCTCATTTGACAGCTTTCCCCTCAGGAAAGCCCTTCATGCGTCGCTGGATGAATGAACAATCCTGCTGCTTTGCGAAGGAAAGCTAGGATAATTCAACATTTGCTCATGGTTAGTAAAACATTCAGTGGTCTTTCATGTGTTGTAATTGTAGCCTTTTAAACTGGAGACATGGCAAATGGCAACTAATTCATATATTTACCAACTGGAAGTATGGCTCATCCATAAGGTATCCTGTTAACAGTGTGACAGCAAACTTCAGTCCTGTGTGCTAAATGACTATTTTGTTAATAAATGAATGTTCTATGACAAGGGGCTCCACTTAGTGGATGAGGGAAAGGTTGTGGATGTTGTTTAACTGGACTTCAGTAAAGCCTCTGACAGCATTTTCCACAGCATTCTTCTGGAGAAACTGCTGCTCGTGGCTTGGATGGGCATGTGCTTCACTGGGTAAAAAGCTGGCTAGATGGCTGAGCCCAAATGGTTGTGGTGAATGAAGCTAATCCAATTGGCAGCCAGCCACAGGTGGTGTTCGCCAGGGCTTGATATTTGGGCCAGTTCTGTTCTGTATCTTTATCAGTGATCTGGATGAGGACATCGAGTGCATCCTCAGTAAATTTGCAGACAACACTAAATTGGGTGGGAGTGCTGATTTACTTGAGGGTAGGGAGGCTCTTCAGAGGGATCTGGACAGGATGAATTAATTGATGGACTGAGGCCAACTGTATGAGATTCAACATGGGCAAGTGCTGGGTCCTGCACTTGNATTAATTGATGGACTGAGGCCAACTGTATGAGATTCAACATGGGCAAGTGCTGGGTCCTGCACTTGCGTCACAACCCCAAGCAACGCTTCAGGCTTGGGGAAGAGTGGCTGGAAAGCTGCCCAGCAAAAAAGACCTTGAGGCTGTTAGTAAATAGCCGGCTTAGTGAGCCAGCAGTGTCCATAGGTGGCCAAGAAGGCCAATGGCGTCCTGGCTGGTATCAGAAGTAGTGTGGCCAGCAGGACTAGGGAAGTGATTGCCTTCCTGTACTTGGCACTGATGAGTCCACACCTCAAATACTGTGTTCACTTTTGAGCCCCTTACTACAAGAAAGACATTGAGCTGCTGGAGTGTGTCTGAAGAAACGCAATGAAGCTGGTGAAGGATCTAGAGCACAAGTCTTACGAGGGGCAGCTAAAGGACCTGGGGTTGTTCAACCTGGAGAAAAGGAGGCTCAGCAGAGACCTTATTGCTCTCTATGGACTGCCAACAGAAGCAGTGGAGTCACCTTCCCTGGAGGTATTTAAAAAGCATGTAGATGCAGGATGTAGGGACATGGTTTCCTGATGGACGTGACAGTGTTGGGTTTATGATTGGACTTAATCCTAAGGATCTTTTCCAACCTAAAGGATTCTAAATGCCTTCTTGTGGCCGATTAATCTATTTAGGGTGTTATTGTCTCAGAATAGAGAGAAACAAATAATCACAAAGCACTTCATTAGCAAAAGTAAATTTAAATTGGCTCTGCAATGTATGAGGAATCAAGCATATAAGCTGCTTGGAATGAAATGGAGCAGTTGTCGCTGTAACTGTAAGATATATATATTTGATTTGTACCAGAGGAGTTCTGAGAAAAATAAAACGATGCATACCCTAGGTAAAAAAAAAAAAGAAAAGCAACACAGGAAGATACATGGAGATGTCCTACAGCAGGAAAGGGTTTTGTCCTCTTCCATTTGCTTCCCCTTTGACATTAATAACAGAGCTATTGAAGCGTGATTTCACAATTTTTTTGCCTTATTTTTGCCTTTTTTTCTTTTTCTGAGCTGCAATAGTCTCAGCTCCATCCTGTTCCCCTTATACCTCCCTATCTTGCTGAAAGAAAACGGACAAAACATGTATAAACAGATTATTTACAATTTGACTTAAAATCAGAGCACTTGTAACTAAAGAACAGGGAAATGGGGAGAGGAATGGAGCAATGAGTGGTGTTACTGTCAGTAGCTGGAGCACTTTCTGCGTATTTCAATTCTAAGCTAAGCTGAATCATCTCACATTCTTGAGCAAGCCCCCTTTATTTCAAATTCCTCTTGAATGCTGCTGGAATCCATGGGAGAATTCTGGTTTATTTCCATGTGTTGACTGTATTTTCCTGCTTTGTGGTACTAGAGTCTAAATATTCTATGATACATTCTTCATGATGCGTAGATCTTGTTTCATTTCCCCTTTTATCTAGGTATTTAGAACACTTACGAAAGAAGAGTACAGATAATGGTGGCATTTCTTCCAGGAAGGAATGGAGTAAAATCCCATTTGGATTGATCTTAATACGGTTAAGGAATTCAATTTATATCTTTGATGGAAACATGGTAGATTTGTTTGTTTGTTTTAAACTTGCAGAACTCACAGATTAAACCAGTTTTCACAATAGTAAGTGGTAAGTAACTGGTGGAGGCTAATTGCAGTGTCTTATAAATAATGATTGCTGTTAAACATTGATCTGTATTGCTTATTTTTTGTATAGTGCTGCAGAACTGAGATTTCATGTTTTGTGATAAGACAAGCTTCACTTTTCTAAATTTCTGACTGCATACATAGCTGTGTGTTAGAGCTTCAGGTACTGTCCAGCTCTTATCATGATCTATGAGAGATATATTGCAGAGTGGAACTTCATAGCATCTTTGAAATCTTCAAGTAGAGATGTGCTTAAATACCTATATATTCTAGCAATCATTACTTTTTTTTCCTGCTATATGTAGATGAATGTAATTGGGCTACTTAAAACCCAGCATCAAAACATTCAATAGGTTTAATGTATTTGTTTGAACTTCTCTTAATCCTGTGCATAAACTGTAATTTATTTCCTTTTCTCATTACATGTTAGATTGAATAGAAGTAAGTGTTGTGCTAAAATGTTTGTGTCGTGTTGGTAAGGTTGGATATATAGCTACGAGGCTGTTGAGCAGCAACAAAGTATGTTATCTTTATGTTAGAAAACCACTGTAATTTTTGTATGTTACACTCAAAATATAAAAATTAACTGTAGCGAAAGGTCTTCAGGTAGGGGTTTGTTCTCAGCTGGCATTTTTTGGGTCATTTTTTCTCTTTCCCAAATGGTCTAAACTGTATTACATTTCCAGTCAAATTTAGGTTTTTTTTAAAAGCCCACTCCCCACTAATTAACTAATTAGAGGCTATAAAATGTTCTTTCCGTCTCTATTTTTATTCTTGTTTATTTCTGAAGTGTGAATGGGGTGGAAAATCCATCCACTAAAAGGGAGATGGAGATAATTGAACTCTTTTCATACAATCCCAGGTAGAAATCAAATCCAAGACCCAGAGGTGAAAGGTGAGCCCTGTAAGCACTATACCAAACTATTCTTGGTAATTATCAGCATGAGCATAATTATTAACGTTTCAATTATACTCACAGTATTAGATCTCTCCAAGGGGTTTAACTCCACTAATTTTCAACTTGTCTTGTTTTTTGGTAGACATCCAGTTGGAACAAAGTCACTGGATAATATTTTTGACACAAAAGGGTAGCATACTTTTCAGAATACGTGATCTATATGTTTTGGCCTCAATGACATTTGTGTGCTTCCAGATTTTGATTGCTTAGTAACACTATTTGGCATAGTGAGGTATCTCTTTCAGTAGATTTAAATAACGTATTACACAAGAAATACCCCCCCCCCTGCATCCAGACTCTTCTCTCTTAAAATCTAAAGTTTGAAATTGCGACCAAGATTAATAATGCTGCGCTCTTTGATTTTAAAATAATATTCACTTTTTGTCTACTATCTAATAACTTTTTGCATATCTGCGTCCTAAAATTTACTTATCCAGTACATGAAGCCAAGTAATTTATCTATTTTAAAATATTTTGGTTATATATCTTGTTAACTGTTTCTGAGTATTCAAGTATAAAATGTTTAATAAGGTAAAGGTTTATGATTAATGGGAATCACATGAGATATTTGTGCCTTTATTAATTCTATATAATCATCTTTATTCTCATACATCTTGTTTGGGTTCTAGTTACTTGGTGTTTGGGCATCTCCAATTGAAGGTGCAGTATCATTCTGTGTTTTTAGGAGTGGTACTTTCAGAAAATGCTTATGAGAGAGACAAGCCTGTCTGGGAGAGGAATGGAGACTTCACCTTGAAGAGCGAGTATGATAGCAAAAGTTGCAATCCTAAAGATGTGTAAACACAGCACAAAACAGATCAAACAAAACAACATTATACAGTAGCAAAGGTAGTATCCTATATTCCTGCTCCTTGTTACATGGGTGTGAAAAGAACTTTGTTTAACAACTGGAAAATCCTTAAATTTTCATAGGAAAATGGCAAACTTCGAACAGGGCTGGAGGAAAGGAGACTGCAGCAAGCCTGGGTGAGTATTTTAAAAAAGCATCATGTGGACTAGATGAAAATTGTAGGTCCCTTCCAACTGAAATTATTCTATTCTTTCTATCCTATTCTATTCTGTTTTATTCTAATTTTCTGGTTTTTGTGTTCTGCCATGGGCATGTACTTTGGCCACAGGATGCTCCATTAGATAAACCTTTGGACTGATAACATATGGCCATTTTAATGTGTTGTTTGGGGTTTTTTCAGTAAGAACTATGCTTTTAACAGTTACAAGCTAAGGCTGCAACGTAGTCTGAGAACATCTGCTATACCAGCAGGATGTTTGACTTAGTGACAGGATTTATGTGTAATCAAGAATCTAGAGAAAAAATAGATGGGTATATTGCCAGCTTGCACAAATGGTTGATTCATAATTAGCATATTTTAAAGGGTGGACCAATTCATTGTACTTTTGTAATGAGCAAGCAAGATGGAGGAGCCTAATCATAAGGCTTCAAGATCAAACACAAACTCTACTCAGTGTTGTAGAAGTGTGTTTTGCTGTTACAACTGGATGTGTTCAAGGCCAGGTTGGATGGGGCCTTGCACAACCTGGTCTAGTGGAAGGGGTCCCTGCCCGTGGTAGGGAGTTGAAACTAGATAATCTTTAACGTCTCTTCCAACCCAAGCCATTCTATGATTCTATAATTGCTACAAGGGAAGCTTACTGATGCGTAGAAAATTATGCAATAGCTTTGGAGTATCCTCCCAGCCTCCCCCACCAAAAAGCGTGATGTCCTTGGATGTTTAGAAAAAATAGCAATTGTACTTTTATGAAAAGATAAATCTTTATCAGAAGGCAAGTGTTGAAAAAA
>WEIS01087208.1:0-13826 GCA_013389965.1 Todus mexicanus
AAAAAAAAAAAAGGAAGTGTTTTGATTAAACACACCACTGAGGCATTTAAGGTTGCCATATATAACATGGACTGACTACCCAGCCAAAATACAGCCGTTAACGTACAGAACAGAATAGCTTACAGAAGTAATTTTGGATGCAGACAGCTACAGAAACACAGAATCACAGAATAATTAAGGCTGGAAAAGTCCTCTGAGCTCATCGAGTCCAGCCTATGACCTACCACCACCACATCAGCTAAACCCTGCCAGTAAGTGCAGTATCCAGTCTTTTCTTAAACACCTGCAAGGATGGTGACTCCACCACCTCCCTGGCCAGTCCATTCCAGTGTTTTATCCCCCTTTCTGTGAGGGTTTTATAACCCTTTCTATTCATGGAAGGAATTCAACAATGCTAGTATTCCACTAGGAAACTGCCCGTCAGAGAAACAGAGGAAAAATCACAAGGCTCTTCAACCGTCTCCTCTCCTCTAGACCCTGTAAACCCCCTGTGTGTCCTCCCATCACACAATGAAGCTGCTCTGTCTCTGTTTAGCATCCAGGTGGGATGAAGCTGTAAGAAAGCAGGAACCCACCAGGGTTCTTCTCAGGAATACTATGAAGTAGCTTAAAGGTTAATGGAGTAGATGACTAGTTTGTCCAGTGCTTTGAGTGAAAACATGTTTTCCCAACATCGTCACTGAGTTTAATAAGAGGTGAATGAGAAATTGTTCTGGACACTTCAGCTTATGAGGATTATTTCAAGTAGCTTGAGGAAAATAGTTTATTGTCCAGTAGGTATAAAAACAAACACGGTGCTTATAGGCCATTTCGCCACAGTGCTGACACTGGATTTCTTTGGGGATACGTACCTAAGAACCAACACTTACTCTGAAACAAAACCCTACTGGAAACCACTGGTTTAAGTGTCACATTTTTTAAGGTTAAGAAAAAACCCCAAACCTTCCGATTTCAATTTCCATAAGAGGCAAGAATATACTGTACTTAATTCACATCATACTCATTTCATTTAACTAACTTGAAAGTTGAAGAAGACTAATACTTCCCCTCCACACTTCACTGTTATTTTACATTATCCTCTAGCATTTCTACTTTAAAGTAAAAAGACCCTCTGGGTCTATCTTTTTCTTGATCAGATCTCACTTCAGTGCCTACTACATTTGTTATTTAGTGTTAGGAGAGAAGGATTTTTTTTAATCCTAATTTCCTCCTCCAGTTTTAGCCCCTCTTCAAACAGAAACATTACTTCCCATCCCTTGAATCCATCAAATTAATCCAGCAGAAACACACTAGCATACAGAAATTAACCCTGTTTCCAAACTGACGTGCTACAAGAAGATGGTTGGAAATGTATTCTTGCTCTGCTTTTACTCTCCTTATTTTCCATTTCCTTTTTTTTTTCCGTGTCTTTTCCTTCTCACAAAATTCTTACATTCTGCCTTCAAATCCTGCTAGCGTAGTTATTCGACCCCTGCTTTCTGACCTCCAAATAGGTTGATAAGCTCATCTCAGCTTTCCTTCCCTCCTGAGAAAGGAGGAAACAGCTATTTCAGATCACTGCTATAAATGTTTAAGAGAATAAAAGCTTTTCAGACTGAGGCTTGTTTTGGAGCTTTTCAGTTTTATAAAGAACTGGGGTGACGCGACACATTTTAGTTTGTCCTTACAATTGGAGGAAAGCCTGCAAAGGGCCAAGGAGCCCTGAGCCGCAGGGCTATCAGCAGCAATGCCCAGCATCCCTGCAGCGGGGCTGGCATGGGCACTGCTCCGGCACCAGCATTCCTGGGCACCGGAGCCCAAAGTGACTCCCAGCACAAAGGTCAGAGCCACGGAGGACTTGGGCAGCCCACGTGTCCTGCAAGAGAGCACTGCTCTGAAGGGTAGAGCACTGGCACTGAAAACCTTCAAAGCAGAACGCCGGAAAAACACCGCACTGAAGCATTTTACAGCAACTAAGTGGTAAGATCACGACCCTTTAGCAAAAAAAAAAAAAAAGTGTAAAATACTGGAATCAGTCCAGCACTTTACAGAAATAGAAATCCTTTATTAAGTTAGAATATTCAGCTAAGTTACAAAGCACAGAAGGGGAAGGATGGGGGCATTTTGCTTTTTTAGCAAAAATAATCTTAAAAAATTTAAAACATAAAATGTATCAGCTGTTGTATCTTTTCCTGGAAAGTTATGGATTTGATCCGATGCTTTGGTCTCTCTCAACAACGCAAACAATACACATAAGCTGCTGAAAACATCTGCCACACATTTCCTATGACTGTGGTAACTACTACCTTATCATTATCCTGTGCTGCAAATCTAGCCTACTATTATATTCATGATCCTGGGTATATCTATTAGCAGTTTGGAAGTGAGTACAGCAGACTGAGCAATATTAACCGGTTAAAATTCCACTTCAATGCAGTCATGAGGAATCCTTTCTTAATGAATTACCATAGTAAACTTAAAAAAATAAAATAAATGTGTTGAATTCTCCTCCTCTGTTTGAGAGGATAACCACAGGGATACTTTTGCCATTTACATAGTAGCGTAGTGCTGCTTCCACCCACCCATGCATTAGCATTTCAGTTAATATTATGTTTAATATTATTTGAGTCACCGTATATCTGAAACTCAATACCTACCTTGACATATTTGTACTTGCCAGTTACAGTGAAGTTGACTTTTCCTTAGCTTTTTTTCTTTAAATTCCTTACTCTTGATACTTTCCATTGCCTAGGAAGTGAAGGGAGCAGCTTATATCTAGAAGTACTTTCAGCAGAAGCATTTGTATCCAGGCCTTACTTAGGAGATACCAAAAAGCCTGACAACGTTTCATTTGAAACCAGCTGGCAAATGCAGGCGGCATTTCAAAAAATCAAGCATTTAAAATAAATAAATACATAAATAAGGAAAAGGTAAATTGCAAAGGCTTCGGAAGTGACAAAACCGAAAAATAAAGCTGCATTAGAAGTGTGTCAAATTGCCCAAAAGAAAGGCAAAGCAAAGTTCTGACACGGATATTAAAGCTGTTTCTGCTTTTTAAAAATCCCCCTGTAACTGTGCAACCCACACTGCTTCGGATTGGCAGCAGCTTCAGAAAGCCAGTTTGGAAGCAGTTTAAGTCTGACACTGAAACCGTGTTAGTCCCATTCTGCCTGTTTTATTTTCAAACAGCACTTGGGCAAAAGAACCAGAATCAAAGGCTGTGGGATTTGCATTGCTGTCCCTCCTAAAGAATATAATTTTTTCGAGTGTTTGTGCTGAAAAGAAATCATATTCCTACCAACACAGCCAGTTTGAGAGAATTCAGTTCTCCTCAGGTGGCTTCATGGACCACAGAACTTTGCATCATCCTTTTTGCCTCATTTTTCCACTCCCAGTCCCTCCTTAGTGCACATTTTCAGAGAGCGGATTTTTTTCAGTGAAACAAAGAGAGATATTCAGCAAGATACATGATTTAGCACTACCAAAATAAAAGACAAGAGAAAGTGTAAAATAGACTAGAAGGCTAAACAGTTCTTTCCAAAGTGGTTATTTGCAAAACCCCACATGCTGAGAGCATCTTATTAGTCTCCTCTCCTCTAAAAAGCATTTTAAAGAATCAAGTAGAAATGTGCATCTGATCTTGCAACCTAGCAGAGCTTCCAGAAACTAGTGGTATCATGACAGGAAAAGGACAACATGCTTTCTAAACCCAGTATGGAAACTAGCACTGGTAAACTTTATGAAAGCCTACACAAAGCATCATCTCCCAGTCACCACAAACGTGGTCTGTAGTAATTTTCTAGCTAACTTCTGCACTAAATGACTGCAGCCAGTACCACTGTTGTATCCCAGATGAGGAGGGAGAGCACACAAGCATCCTGTAGGTGAGCATAGTCATAAAATTATTCGAAACACTGGGAAACCCTCAAAAGGGCAACCAAATCAAGCCGGTTCTCTCTTTATCTACCACAGTTACACACTGATCATACCCCAGCCGGTAGGTTTGTCTGCTATGGCATCTGTGCTCCCATTTATCCTTTCCAATTTTGTCAACATAACTCTCACACTTAGGTCCTCCTAACTTGGCACCAAAACTATATGGGTTAATTACCGCACTTCAGATGACTCACATACTTCCAAACAGGGCAATTTCAATACGAGGGAAGGAATTTATCAGGCATGCCCCAGGTAACAGCCAGCCTTCATAAGAAGGGAGGAAGGGAGCTATTTAAGCCCATTTCACCTTCCTCGTTCCTCCTCTTCACCACATTTCGAGCACAAGAAGAAAACAGCCTCAACCCACCCCAAGCAGAATTGAGGTGAGGAGGGCAATGCAAGTGGATTTCCTCTCTTCTTTTGTGCAAAATCCACATACTCTGTGTTTTCATCCCAGCATTGGTCAGACACACCACATACTTCCTCTTCTTCTTCTCCAGGGGAGTTTTAAGCCAGAGGACACTCAATAATTAACCACTGATGATTTCCTGGTGTGTCCAAAAGTTTCAGTGCTGTTCCTCCAGGTGCACTGCAGACACCTCACCCGTGAAACAAGAGCTTACACCATCAAGGTGAGCACAGGCTGCACAGCTGGTAACCACATATAAGAGCTCTGCATGACTACAAAGGACCTTAATAACTCAAAGTCAAAGTATCAGACACCGTATGCTCTCCTTACTCCAAACCAACCTCTCCCTGCCACTTTTGAAGACTACTAGAAACACAGGGAGAAAAATGAACAGCAATGAAAGAAACTGTTACAAATTCACAGACTCACAGAATGTTGGGGATTGGAAGGGACCTCGAAAGCTCATCCAGTNCACTCGCTCTTGTTACATTTCATTAAATTTCTCTATTAAATATATCGCTGTGGTGAGTAACAGCTCAGGATTCAGCTGAAGGGCGTTGAGAAACCAGTCTTGAAACTTCTCCAGCAATCCTTAATTTTAATCATCCATACACAGACACACATTAAAAAAAAAAAAAAAGGAGCTTCAAATACAGGGGTGTTTTAGGGGAGTCATTCATTGATGCATTACATTCCTGACAGACAGATGCAAAAGCAGTAACAAGGGTACACAAGCACTCCTTTGCAGGGAAGCCTGAGTGCTGTGGCTCCTTTATCAGAGGTACCAAGCACACACACACAGAGCCTCCTCTGCCTCCCACTCTTCGTATCAAAAACCAAACTAAAACAAATGACAGGATCATCAGACCCGGTTCCCGTGAACTTTAAAGAGGAGAGAGTGAAATGAAGCACTGTGCTAGAGATAAGCCCAGCTCAGAAATTACCCCAGCACCTCCACAAGATCTTTGAAAACAGAAGGAAAGATAAAACTCATCCCCACATCACACCTCCCATAAAGAGATTCCGCCCTTCTCCTTTTGCAGTGCTCCAGCCTGTATTACCTAACCAGCACCAAATAAACAGATCACCTACCCCCACTAACAGAAGAGCTACACTCAAACCTCGCCTCCTACCCCAACCCTGAATAAGCTTCACTAAGGGATTTATAGTCCATTCCTCTCTGAGGATCACACCAGCTTTTGTTGTCTCGGACTCCGGTTGTTCCTCAATGGAAAACCATGAGAGTATTACAGGAGAGGCATCAGTCTCACACTGCTCGTGCCACTGCTTGAAGACAAGTGAAAAACTACACGATAACACCTCTACCCAGTTCAAGTACCAGAAACACTGCAAACCACATCAGCGCCATGCATCGCTCGGGCTAGTAGAGGAAGCAAGTCAGAAGTCCTGAGGAGGTGCTAGCTCAAGTATTTAGGCACAGGACTGTGTTACATTGAGCAGATGTATCCTACCCATACAGTGAAAAGACTTTTCATACACTGGAAAAGTGAGTAAGGCTTAAAAATTTCACTCAATTTCAGTTTAATTAAAATGATCCATCCTAGCTACAGATGCGTACAGATGCGTACAACAGGTGAGCGTATCAATTAATTCAGAATTTACTGGAAATGTATACACTGCATCTGTGCACAACAACTTTGATTATTTCCCAAACTAAAAATGCATTAAGAACACATCAAAGGCACTTGTCCTCATTAGGGATTAAGTCCTTAGCAAGTAAGTTTGAAGGTTTTCAGATCAACTAACTAAAACTGGCTGAGTGCAAAATCACATGAATTTCTAAAGGCCCAGAAGAGTAATTTTTTCATGTGGATAATCCCCCAAAAAACAACCAGAACAGAATTCAATTGTACATCTTCCCATGTTACTTTTAGATCAAGGTATTATGGAAAGTTCCAATTACTTCCTTCCTCCCCCCTCATATGCCTGGAAGAGACTTAGAAAGCACTCCCTGGAAACACGATTATATATTTTTACTATCAACAACACTAATAAATCTCTTCTACATCAGATAACATGCAGTTACCGACACTTGCCCCTTGAATCCAAAATATGATAAAAAATTATCTTGCCCATACATATTTGGCTACATGCCCTTAACAATTTTCCTTCTGAAAAGAAGGGTGCGTTTATTGCTTCAGAAACAGAAAGGCAAAATAATAAGAAAGGACATGGGGAAAAGGATGAACAGAAGGGCTTCGAAAGTGACTGAAAATCTACAACATCACTAATTAGGTTCCAGCTTCTAACACAATAGTGGGTGTACCGTGGTCTGTTATCAAGTTTATAGCCAAGGGCACAAGACAATACAACCCCACATTCAATTTAATTACAGCCCATGGCTTTTGCAGTAGTGGTATGTTTCAAAGGGTTTAAGCACTCATTTATTTCTACACTATACACGAAATAAGGCAGCTCACTGTCATACAGACTCACCAATTAGACTGAACAGTTTCTGATCTCTTGCTCTGTAGAAGAACAGTGGGCAATGAGAAATCTTTTACAGGATAATCATGGAAGATTTTTGTTAAATAATAAAAAAAGAAGCTCTCTGCTGCCTTTAAGTTTGTGCATTTTATCTTTGATGTACACAGAAGAAGAGTACCAACACAGTCATTTGAGATTCTATAGAATTTTTTAAAAGTGCTGAAATACAGCAGCACTTCAAGGACGCTGGTTTTTCCCTAACTGTACTGAAAAGGTCATCGGCATTTGAGTTATACAAAGTGGATGACCTCTTGCATTCTTACCATCACTGAAGGCTGGACCAAGCAAGTCCTCTGACAAGCTCATGTGACACAACAAAATAAAAGGAGCCTAGTTTTACAAAAAGTAAAAAGATTTTGAAACAGTTTCAGAATTTAACACCTCCAATATATCATGCCAATGCAACTAGGAGGACCTACATAGGCATTACTGAACTTTAAACTCCACAACCACAATTCTACATTCTCAGCCCTGTGAAACACCTTCCCGAGTCACCTTAAATCAACTTCCTTCCCAATGGCTGATCCGAAATGGACCAGCTTCTGCCTAGGAAAGAAAAAAACAGTTCCCTTCATTCCTTTGAGTGCATATACTGCCCCCAAAGCTGTACATGAGATTCACGGGATGTTCGGGATTGGAAGGAACCTCGAAAGATCATCTAGTCCAATTCCCCCACCAGAGCAGGACCCCAAGCCTAATCTCTATTCTGCTTTTCTTGCATTCGTTCTGGAAAACATTCACAAGCCTAACAAACCTCATGTTAGCTGTAAGGGACATAGCCTGGGATATCCCAGTCTCTTTAAAAAAATCACATCTCTGTTCAACAGTCCTTAGTAGCATTCAGTTGCAAACAACAGTGACTTCAACAGAAGACAGCAATAGCCAGGATTCCTGTGATTCACTACGAAGACTGCTAAGAAAGCTGTCGTAGGGGACCATGTTTGACACCCTTGCTGCCCTATCTCCCATCTCCCAACGATTTCGGAGTTGTTTTGATGATTATCAGGTATAGTAAGTCCCTTCTATGGTTAGTGACTTTCCACATCTGTAACTTTGTAGAAGAAGAAAATCTTCCCCGTTGAAAAACCCACAGCAACCAGGAAACAAACAGTAGCCTCTAAGGTTGGTACACTTTCTTCAACTGTGGGTTAAAGTTCCTTTAGCCCTCACACTTTAAGATTTTAACCCCAGTGCTTCTGTTATAAAAGACATCAAGCGTATCCTGGATTTCCTTGCAACCTGGGATAATCCATTAATCACAGTGGATGGCACTAACTAGGCACTAGGGCAGCCAGTACTAATCTCTGAAACCAGATCAACAGAAGTACTGCAACAAGAACTAACAAGGTATTTAGCAGTCATCAGTCTTAATAGCTACAGTCCTTTAAGCCTTTAAGATAGGGATATTGCCCCATCTATAATCTGTATAGAAATAAAGCCTAGCATCCTAACACCACCACCCTAAGCACCCTTCCCTGAAGCTGTCTGAGGAGTTCTCCTACCCTGTACGCTCAGACAGCACCTAGCGATGATTCCGGTCAGAGTATTACAAATATTCATACCGAACAGAAGCCTTTTTTGTGGCCATTTATGGAAGTGCAGCACGTTGCCAAATCAAAGATCAAGCAGAAAGATTCTTATCCACCTCCAAAAACAGAGACTAAAAAGAGCTGGACTAACTAACTAATTAGTTTGATTTGTTCCCAGTTGTGCCGGCTGCCTACTTAGATTCGTCATGCGCTACTGTTCTGCCTTCTTGTGTGAAACCTGCAATCAGCAACAGATTTCTGGTTCTGGTCAAAGTAAGCCCTTCAAAGAGACCATAAGGCAATGAAAAGACATGTGCCAGACGAAACAAAGCAAGGGCAGCTCTGGATTTAAAGCAGGAAGAAAAAATGTTGACGGATTCCCCAGGACAGCGAAGGCAAACGCGTGTGGGTCAAGTTTCAATGACTGTTTGGTAGATATTTCAATAGCTGATGAAATTCTTCACAAGCAAGCCAGTGAAACTCAGTTGAGTTAACAACTCAACCTAACAGAAGCATTTTCAAGTGACAAGCAACTCTCCCGATCTGCAGCAGAAGCCCATCTATTTTCCTAGACCTTTTTTGGGGCGTATTACTACTAATAGTAAGTCCTGCATGTACCAGATCTATAAATTTCAAGAGCTACCACCACACTGTAGCATCAAAAGCTTAAACTTCAGTTATTGTTCATCTTTCAGTAACACAAGAGTCTAGCAACAGCCAAATTACATCCCTCTGTCATCAACTTGAACTGAAGTACTGCTGTCAGTGGCAAGAAAATTGCTACACTTCAGAGCAAATAAGGTCTGTAAAGAAAGTTGTGCCGCGATGGCACAGTGCTGGATGCTTAAAATACACTCTGTAAACGCTGCTCTCAAGGCTGAAACCTGAAACAACAGCTGAGTCAAGATCAACATTCAATGTACCTTTCCCCAGCTCTGGAGGAGGCTTCTGCAAACCCAGCATTGAAAAGACGACTTGGGGCTAAGACAAAAGACGGGCGCAACCACAGTAGACAAGCATGAAGTTAACATCCTTACTCAGATTTTTTACACCTCAAGTTTGTAGTTGGTGCAAATTGAAGACATCCCATTTAAGGCCTTCATTTAACCCTTCCCACGCCTGGCTTACTGCTCTAACAAAAGAGCACGTGCACACGCAGTACAAAGATGCTAAGTAATCCAACTCATCACACCACCATTTCTTCATCAGAGTACTGCACAAGTCCACGAGGGCAGCAGAACCTGTCCCCTGGAAGAGTAATTACAAAGAGAACCAATAAACCACAAACTTATGACCATGTTTTCAAGCAGAACCTGTCCCCTGGAAGAGTAATTACAAAGAGGACCAATAAACCACAAACTCATGACCTTCATCTTCTCAAGGAATCAGCAATATTTGTCAACAGCGGAATTTAGTGTCACGTTACTTGATGAGATGTTTTTTGGTAAAAAGGCCTGGAAAACCTTTGTTTATACAATTAAGCAATAAGGATTGAGGGCCAGGGCATTTCCTGGGGATTAACGACCAGAGTCCAATGGCTTGAGGCAATGCCTTGGGCCATTAACCCCAACCAGTCATTAATTTCCCCAGGAAATGCCCCGGACCTCGATCAGCACAACTACTATAAAAGAAGGCTAGAGAGAAAAAGTTTAGCATTAACATTCTACCAAGGAAACCTGTTCCACAGCCAGTATTTTTTAATTTTGTCACAACCCAGAAGTGCATAACTTAAAACCGACACAAGAAGAATTGGTGCTGGAGAGAAAAAAAAAAAAAGAAGAAGACACTTTTCCTTCTCTTAAAGATTTAAATGAACAAGTTTTGTAACAAGGACAAGATCCAGCTACAAAAGTGGCTGGGCAGCTTGTTTGGCTCCTTAACCTGTGAACAGAGAAGCACATTATTACTGAGAAAACACACGCCGTCTAGTATCCTTGCTGATTGCTCCTCTTCTTTCTTGATAATACTTAAGAAAACGGCACATGTCCGCATACTCTATCATCTGGTTTAGGTGTTTCTCCCTTTCTCCCCATAGCCCGCCACTAATGAGAATTACAGCTCCGAGTGCCTCGCGTAGGAAGCGCAGCTCTGCGCCAAACAGTACGGCAGCTGGATTTCTCCTCACCTAAGGTTTATGCAAGCCCGAACAGATTGGTGAGCTGGGGTAGAGATCTAGTTCTCCAGCCCAATGACCGAAGGTACCACGCCACCGCGTTTAACAGGTTAAACACACACATACTCCATTCCTGCTAACCGGATCAGAGCTGCACTGCCCGGTCCTCTCTTCCCCTTCCCGTACTCACGTGCACTGCTACTCTGAAAAAGTTACACTACACCTGAATTTCACAATTACTTTCAAGGTCATGAAGAGTGAGGGAAAGACGAGTCTAGGGTTAAATGCAACGAAAGAGCATCAGCTTCTATCTGAAATAATGAGCCAGAATAAAAACATTATCTGCACATAATCAAGCCTCTAAGCCATTCAGAGATACCAGATACACCCAGCAGGAGATCAAACTACAGTATTCCACCGAAGTGGCCAAAAAAATCCTCCTGCTAGAAAGGAGAGGTCACAGGTATTTTAAAGAATATAGATGCTAATGCAGGCATTCACTGGAAGTCCCCCTCTCCCTCCTTCCCTCCCTCCCTCTTTCTCCCCATCCCCCCTCCCATTAGCCTTCAGGCTGGCTGATTAGCTGACTCTTTGAAAGGGTCAGTCTGTCCAGAACTGGTATTTCCACTCGGGAAACAGCTCAGGCATGTCATCTACCTGCGCTCACCCAGCGCCGCGCTCCGCGGCCGACGGCTGCGATCCCTGTTATTACTCGACACAGGAATGTCAGAGGGGTTTTGTAATCTCGTCGGGCAGCCAGCGGTAAAGTCCTTGCCTGAAACACACATTTTACGGGGCACAACGTAACCCCACGTGCTTCGTAGGTTTAGTTAGAGCGACTTCCAACCTTCGAGCCCATTCATTGCAGAGGTGCAGCAAGTCTTTAAGTGAAGTAATTTTGCTCCAGCGCTCAACCACCCGAAAGGGAAGTCCTTTAGGAAGGGCTGGGGAGCAGGCAGCAGCACGCACACAGCAGAGGGGATTCGCAAGGCACAGCTCAACGGCGCTGATCTGACAAGATCGCTTTACCTCGGCGACACACATCTCACAAACTCGGCCTCGCTCCACAGTTAAACTGCACCTAAACTTGTTTAGTTGTGCTCTTACTGTATATTTTGCCGCTATGGTAACTAACGCAACTAAAGCCCATTTGCCTTATTAAAAAAAAAAAAGAAAAGGAAAAAGGATCAGTGCCAGGAAACAGAGCTATTTTAAATAAACAAATACGAGATGAATGCAATTGCCATATTAACCCTCTTGTTAACTTCTGAAGTTTAAAATTACACCCTCATTACTAGTGTGTAATTGAGTATTCTCCCGGCTGTTTCCTGCATTTGAGGTTATTCAAATAGTTCATTAGCACATCAAGAACACCACACACACACTAATGATACCTGATGCCCTTATCTGCTAGTTTGGCCCGACTTTCATAACTTGCATCTCCCGCAAAAAGAGAAAGAAAAAAGGGGGAGAAGAGAGAGAGAGAGAGAAAGAGAGAAAGAAAGAGATAGAAAGAGAGAAAGAAAGAGAGAGAAGAANCTAAAGAACTGAAGGGAAATGGGGAGCCCCCAGGGCTAAGCTGTGGGTGTTGCTGCCAAGGGGAACGTGGCAGCACCTGGGCACCTCTGGAGCCCAACCTAGAGGCACTCAGCAAGTGGCCACCAGACTGGCAGCGGGGAGCGAAGACACTGCGGGGCAAGGAAGTTGGAGAACTCGCATCGGGGCTCACCGGGTGCCTGAACAGTGAGAGTCACCCCAGGAGCCACCCAGCCCGGGGCTGGCAGTGTGTGTCCGTGCTCAGCCTTGGGGGAGATGGGGAAGATAGAAGGGGTGCGGTGGGGGCCGTGTGGGACAGGGCAGCCACCTTTCTTTTTCTTTTTCGGTTACCTGTGTGGGGGAAACAATAGCAGGTGAAACTACTGTGGGTGAGGTGGTGCTTCTGTGCCCATTGGCTTCGGGGAGGAGGTGAGGCAGGGGGTCGTGTTTCACTGAGACCACCACCACGGCGGGCGCGGCGGTGTCCAGGGGCTCAGCGGGGCGGCGGCAGAGTCTTTTAGGGGAGGCGGAGGAGCCACAGGCATCGCCACCGGCTGCAGCCCCCGCAGGGAACACCGCCTCGTAGAGGGTCCGCTTGGCCGGGGCCACCGCAGCCGCTTCCACCTTCACCGGCGCGGCATCGCCGTCTTTGGGCAGCACGTAGGGGTTGGCGGCGGGCGGCCGGGGCCGCAGCCCACCGTTGAGGGCGGCAGGGGTGTAGCAGCCCCCGCCGGCGGGGTGATGGTGGAGGAGGTGGTGGTGGTGGGGAGGGGGATGGTGGTGCGGTGGCAGCTGCGGCACCCCCAGCTTGGTGCCAATGCCGGCGATGCTGTTAAGGGTGGCGATGGAGACGGCACCGATGCAGTGGTTGGTGTAGGTCTTGGAGAGTTTGGCCGCCTTGGAGAGCATCTGCATGCGGGTGCCCAGAAGGTTCTTGCCGATGGCCTTGTTCTCGTACCAGGTGATGTCGCCCTCGCTGCAGTGGTCCCGCGGGCGCTGGAAGAAGGCCTTGCAGAGGGGGTTGCGCTTGGAGAGGTACTTGACGAAGCTGGCGTAGGGGCAGAACTCGGTGCCGGTCTCGTACATGCGGGGTAGGTTCTCCTCGTCGCTACTCTCGGCCCGCTTCTTGCTCCAGGAGGACGAGCGCGACTTGTGGTAGGGCCCCAGCGCCTTGAAGTAGACGAACTTGCGGCCGTCCTCGTCCACGGCCAGCCCGAAGGAGTCCTCCTCCAGCTCCCGCTGGTTCTCCCGGCCGCGGGTGCAGAAGTACATGCAGGTCTCGAACCAGACCTTGTTGAGGAGCCCGAAGGGGCTCTGGGTGCTGAAGACGCTGCAGGTGTAGAGCTTGCGGAGGTCGGCGCGGGTGATGGCCTGCTTCTGCACCACCGGCCCCGCGCCCTGCTCCTCCAGCTTGCGGATGACGGCGGCCAGGGTGAGGTTGGCGGCGCGGAGCTCGGGGTCCTTGGTGAGGTCGAGGGTGCGGCAGTAGGGCGGCTCGTTGAGGTAGCGGTTGAGGGAGCTGCGGATGCTGATGAGGGAGGACTTGGAGTAGAGCTGGCCGCTCTTGGAGCGCGCCTCGGCGTAGAAGGAGCGCAGCACCCTGCAGAGCGCTCCCTTGTCCATGGTCTCGAAGTCGGGGCTCTGCGCCTTCTCGCTCAGGTACTCGCGGAAGATGCGCACGGCGTAGCGGGTGGCCAGACGCGTGTTCTCGCTCAGCCGCGCCCGCTCCGGCCGCTGCAGCAGCAGAGCCGCCTCCAGCTCCGCGTCCTCCGCCGCCCCCCCGGGGATACCACCGACACCTCCTCCTCCTCCTCCT
>WEIS01087208.1:14285-48921 GCA_013389965.1 Todus mexicanus
GCGCCTCCTCCCGCCGCTCTCCAGTCGGCGCCGCCGCTGCCAGGCATTCTCGCCATATTGCCGTCTCGCTGCCAGTCCCGGGGCAGGGCGCATGCGCCTATATTGGACCGCAGCGCCGGAGCGCTTTTGTGTTTTAATGACCTTCAGCTACCGGGAGGCAAAGCCGGGCTCTTAAAGGGGCCGCGCTCCCGCTGCCGGCCGAGGAGAGGGAGGGGATGGGGATGGATGGGGAGGAGGAGGCTGGACCGCGCTACAGCGAGGGAAGGGAGCGCTACTTACCGCGCCCGCCGCTCCCCTCGGGTCCGTCCCGTCCGACAGCGGCCCCGCCGAGCCCCGCAGCCCGCCCCAGCTCCCCAGCCCGCAGCGAAGCAGCGCCTGGAGTTGACCCAGCGCAAGCTCTGCCTGCTCGGTAGCTGTCCGCTCCTGCCTCGGGGGGAACAGCGCTTTGGAAGGGCTGGGAGACTTTGCTTCAGGATTGGGTTGCAGATTGTGTGTGACACGGACAAATAGTAATAACAATAATAACAATAACAACAATAATAAATAACAATAACAACAACAACAATGATAATAATAATAGTAATAATAGGTTATTTATATCCTCTTCATGTGCACACGAAAAAATTCTCTAGGAAAAAAGGAATAATATATATATAAATTAAATATATAAAATACATATTATATTCTCTATATATTATATATATAATCTATTATNGCTGGGCTTGCGGCCGGCGAGAAAGCGGCGAACGGGGACTGCTCGGCGGCCGCGCTGCTGGCGCTGCGCCGCAGGGAGCGCGGCTTTCCCCGCAGCCGCCTCCCGCAGCCACCGGGCAGCCCAGGGCTGCCAGAGCCGGAGCCAGCGGGGCTTTGGCAGCCCGAGCATCGGCCCTGCGCCCCCCGGGCAGCAGCAGGACCCCTTGCACCCCCTCGCTGCACACCCCTCGCCCTTCCTTCCCCGGCCGGGCTGGGCCAGTCGGGCACAAGCCCCGCGGCCGCCTGTGTCCCCCCATCCCCGGGACGAGGCAGCAGCTTCACCCCCCAACTAACTCCGCAAACCTTCCCCACGCCACTCGGCCGAGGAGATTTCTTTTATTTGGTACTTCGAAATAAATATTCCTAACGACTGCTGGCACTGAGATGCTGAAGGGAGGGGAACATCTCCCTGCTGGGGAAAGGCTGAGGGAGCTGGGGCTGTTCAGCTCGGAGGAAAGGAGACTGAGGGGGGACCTCATTCACGGTTCGAAATACGGAAAGGGTGAGTGTCGGGAGGATGGAGCCAGGCTCTTCTCGATGGCACCAGTGATAGGACAAGGGGGAATGGGTGTGAGCTGGAACCCAGGAGGTTCCACTGGAATATGAGGAGGAACTTGTTTGCAGGGAGGGTGCCAGAGCCTGGCCCAGGCTGCCCAGGGGGGTTGTGGAGTCTCCTTCTCTGGAGACGTTTCCAACCCGCCTGGACGAGTTCCTGTGGGACTTGGTCTGGGTGATCCTGCTCTGGCAATTGGGGGGTTGGACTGGATGAGCTTTCGAGGGCCCTTCCAATCCCCAACACTCTCTGAGTATGTGAAACCACAACCCTCACTGTCCAGGCAAACACGGGATCCCAAAGAAGGGATGCACAACTTGTTGAGCTAATTAGGCCAATTGGAAACAAATAAGCGTCCCAGGAAGAGAGCCTGCCACTCCCAGAAAATAATTGAAAAGAAACCCAGCACTGTTAGGCTGATGTAAGCCCGGAGTAATTACACGGAGGTCAAAGTTGTTGCAGGCGCTAAAGAAGTTGTGCTCGCTCTGTAGTTTGAGAGCGGATTATGTTCCTTCTTACGTGGATGGCATATATAAATATATATATATAACACATTTATTCTTTTTTTCCTAGAGAACTTTTTTGTGTGTACATGAAGAGGATATAAATAATCTTTTTCGGTGTTTTTTTTTTTGTCCCTGTCATATACTATCTGCAACCCAATCCTGAAACAAAGTCTCAAAGCCCTCCCAATGAGATGGTCCAGAAGCTGAAATGGATAGCTAAAAGCAGCAAGACCTTGTGCTGGTTGAAATCTAAATGCCCCAGACAAGCTCCTTTTAGGAGCTGTAGCACCCCGCCCTAGAAGAGAGAGAACTGCAGGGCTTACAGCACACACCTTTTCTACAGAGATTTTTTTTTCCCCTTTAGTGTTGCCATAAATGCTAAAAATGACATGATTGACATCGACCTTTGCACCTGGTTCTGTCTTAAGAATGTAGAAGAGGCAAAACCACTTTCTTCTCTTTAAGAGGAGCTTTTACGGAGCCACACGAGTGCAAAAGGTAATTGAACATTTGGGTTTTTTCAACTTTAAAAAACATGAACACCAAGTTGACAGCTTCTGTACTTGGATGTTCATTTAATCACCATTTCTTGATTACAGGAGGTGAACTATGTTGACAGACTTGGAGATGAATATGGAGCCCAGTATACTAATAGTAAGCATAAAGGACATAAAAAACTTGCAGTGAGGTTGGAGGGGAAAAATGTATATGGAGCATCCATATTACACACATCAATTGGAAGCACCTCAGCAGCCAGGGGGAGTTCAGAGAGTAGCAAGGGAGGTGTTTAGAGTGCTGCAGGTGCCCACAACGGTGAAGATACTCGCGTAAGGCATATACCTCCGTAACCTTTACGTACATATGTGTGCGGATGTGCATATGTACTTAGGTAAGTTAATCACATCTGCATGTTAACTTGCCTGTCTGTCTGTCTGCATTCCTAAAGATAGGATTTAGCCCCGTCAGTTGTACTGCAGAAGTTCAAACCCTATTGTTCAAAGTCTCAAGTTAGACGAGGTAATTGATCCGCATTCCGAAACTGCCAGAGTTGCACAAGTTTGGCTAATGCAAGTTGGCATAATAACATTAAACTTACATCCACTCCACCCTCTGTGTCACTAAGCAGAGTTTTACCCTGCCAACAGCTCTGCTCAGGCATAGACAGCATTCTCCCCTAGGACTCAAGGTTTGAGGCTTATTCTGATCTAGGACCTGTCCACGCTTGGGGAATACGTTTTATTACTGCTGTCAGGAAAGACGATGGAATACCCGCAGAAGACTAATTTGCCCCATTAAGGTTGCAACCCTAGACCAGATGATCTTTCCTTTTGTACACCTGGACATCAGTTCGTATGCCACACAACTAGCATACCAGGTTAAAAAGCAAATCCCCCAAAACCTTCTCTGTGAGTCAGTGGGTTTACAGTAAAGGTAACGTTTGCAACCACGTAACCAAGTAGTTTCAGCCCCTGGTCCTGCTTCTGGAAAACTTGCTAGAGCCACACTCTTTGGTAATTCAACTATTGTGCTAAAGCTCTCTACATACAGCCTTATTCTTCAGGTTAACAGAGGTTACTTCTCCCGTGGGCTCTCGAAGTGGTTATTTCACTTACAGCCACCTAAGCCTTCCTGGTTCAGTGTCTCTTGGCAAGTGTTTCACCATGAAGCCTCGCTAGGAGCTAAACTGGAATATCCACCAAAAGGTAAGAAGCAAAGAAAATCCATTGGACTCATTTGCTCCCCAGGATCCAGTCTAGGCATCTGGAAAAGATTTTAAAAGAACAGTACTTAAAACCACCTTGTTGGTTAACCCTGAGGCTGATGGCACAGCATCTTTTTAAGAGAATAGCCTTTTCTCTATGTACGTTCTTACTGTTAGCTTAAATGCAATAAACGTATTCTTAAAATGTGTTAATATGTTTTCTAAACACAAGTTATTTTCACTGTAGAGGCGAAATCGGTGTGAGAAATCCATATTGACACTACAGAACTAGAAGGCAAATAACGCTTCGAACTCCTGGAAAATTCACTCAGGGAAAAAGCATGTCCTAGAAATCCTTCTCCCACCCAGAAACACGCAGTTTTGAGACAAGTTTTTTTAGCATTGCGGAACTGTCACTTCAAAATGCTAATTCCATTTTATCTTATTTTATTCTTTCACTTGTACATATGGTATTTCTAGCTGTTTCATTACTCCTTGATAGAAGAGACAGCAGATGCTGATATATAGTCTACTATAATAGATTTTAAATCTCTTCTATTTTATATTTTCTATTTCAGAGTGGTGACTCCTGTCTGCGTGGCAATGAAACGGCTTTATATAACTCAACAAAGGCGACGCTGATTTAGGAACGTAATGATGTATCCATCAGCACTAAGTTGCAGCTGTTCTTAATGAATTTTAAAATGCGAAAACTATTTCACCTCTTAGATTGTCATGTTATGAAATGTTAGTGGTAGCTGCGCATATCTAAGCACCAGCTACTACCGACACATTGTGAAACATGAAGGCAGCATCAAATCTGCCCCCTCATGAAGCTCCACAATGCCAATTGAAAGCATATTTCCGAAGTACGCTCCCATTTTTTTCCCCTGCAGGTATTTGCTGTTACTCATGTGACTTTTTTTTTTTCCTTTTACAGAAGCAATATTTTTGTTGCTGAGGCCACGATTTTTTTCCTGATTACTCCTTTTCCAAAACAAACCAGAGAAAACCTGAGTCGTCATCTTCATAAGAACGTGTGTGTTTAGTGCTTGGAAAATTAAAAGTCAGGACTTCGTGAATCATCATTATTTTCATTGACAACCAGCTGGAGCATTTCTGCTTCCCAAAATATAGAACAGCTATGTTGTCAGACAGCTTGGAGAGAGGCAGGTAATAAATTGCGTTGCACTGCATAAGGGTTTTAAGGATCTTTTAAAACGTGCTGGAGGTAAGTTGCCAGGAGATATATTAATGTTTTATTTAGCTGTGTTTCAGTTTATGTTTGTCTTTGCTTCTGTGATGATGAGGGCACTTGAAACAAATTGGCTGGTCTGCGAGGCGCAGCAGTGGTTAGAGCTGCTCTAGTGGTTATCTGGTTGTTTTCTCTGAACTACTGACACTGAGCAACCCAGCATGTCGGTGGCATAGTGTTTATCCTCTGTGGAGAGAAAGAGCTCTTTCCACCCAAGCCGACAATTTGAGTTAGGTTTTAGTCCTTCTCAACTGTGTCCATAAATTCTTTGTGGAGGTGAGGGAAATTTAGAAAGACCAAGCAGTAGCTCAAGAAAGGAACCTCCAAAGATAGATTCCTGTGAAACCACAAAGCCTTGTTTACAGGTGTTGTAGGTCAGCGTAAGTACAAGTTTTCACTCCTTAGAGTTTTTAATACGATGTAATAGAGCATAAATTAATGCTGTACTGGAGACGGAGTTCTTAAAATCCTATTTTCCATTCATAGTCTTCCAATGAAAAAATTATTTTGAAGCAGAAATTCAGGCTGGAAGTCATACTGGGCCAGATGAAGTCTAGAAACGTGGAGAGGAGTGACTGGTTATATGACAACAGAAGGCTCCTTAAACATGCCTTTAAGAAGAAAGGAAGAAAAGATCCGAGTCCTCATAATTCAACAACAACAACAACAAATGTAGTGGAATGAGGATCTGAAGTAATGCACTTTCCTCCTTGCTTCTATATCATGTAGGTTCTATCTTGGTTACTTTTTCCATCCCCATTACACGACCCAAAGTTTCTGTGTGGCCATAAGGTGTGGTGAAAGCTGATTGCTGCCCAGGGCTGGAGGTAGGGCTTTACACCCCACAAAACTTATTCACGCCAGGCTTTTCTCCAAGCTGGGGGTCCTTGAGGGACACGGCAACAGCTGGCCTTCAGCACAGCCTGGAAAAGGGAATCTTCCTCTGACTGTCAGCTAGTGGCTTTAAAGCCTCTTTCTACCATGAATTCGCTGTCAATATACTTTTGTTTTGACTTAGTGACTGAAATAAACTGATTATTCCCCTTTTCCACCAGTATTATGTCTGTGTCATACTGAATTTGGAAATTCCTTTTCAGGTATTTATGTAGCAAAAACCCCGGCACCAATGGCCTGTCTACTTGGATTTTCTTTTCTCAATTGAGTTACCTCAGCTGGGTTGACACAAACCCAGTTTAAGCAACTTTAAAACCGGGTGAGTTCAAATGAAGCCCACGGAGGGTGTAACCATGGTGCTAAGCAGTGTCAGAGCCCTGCTCAGGCTGGCACCCAGGCCTTCCCTTCTGTTGCTGAAATAGTAACTTACAATTAAATACAACTCTTTTATTTTTGTATGCCTCGCCTTTATTCTCCTCCGATTTATTTGGTATGATGTTTGCAAATCTAACCTGTGCAAATTTTGCTCCTGTTTTCTTTTAAACTGTTATCTGGTCATGATGTTTTCTGGCCCTAATAGTAGATTGCCACGTTCTCTTTTCATTGTATGAGAAGCTAAAGCATCTCTAGCTGTCCTGTGAAATCTAAATACACAGAAATTGTTTAAATAAGGTCTGCATCACAGATTACACTAACTTGTAAAGCAGTTTTTATGTAGAAGAGAGTTCATCGATCATACAGAAGAAGAGTGCAGGGTTAAAAAAAGTATAGCACGTTTACCACCAACCCCTGTCACATCCTCTATCAGAGTATGATTCCATTAATAGTGTGGGAGAATATTCCTAGATATGGAAATTTGTGTGTCGATTTTGGTTTGACCGGTCCTTTATGCAAAACTGCTTTTCACAAATTAAATACTCCATATTGCTAGTGTGTGTGCGATTTCAGGTAAAAACTGGGGGGAAATCTTCAGAATACGGTCAGAACTTTCATTTGAGATTTAAAACCAGAGGCTCTGAAGTAAAAGAGACCTGCAAGGTCTCCACATTTTGCACCTGTATTTTGCTGTATTTTAAGTTATATAGGGTAAAGTCTGAAAACGTAGAAAAACTGAAATGATTCAGAGCGAAGATAAAGAAAGCTCACAAAGTTTGGTGAAAAAGACTGGATGCATCAGATGCACCTCTTGGTTTTTTCAGTGTCAGGAAATAACAAAATGGATTAAAAATGTCTTCTAACAGCTGTGAAACATCAGTATTTTTTTAGCTTGGGATTTAAAAAAACCACAAACCAAAACACACTTCTGCAACTGTTGAGAATGTTAATGTGCAAAACTTTTTTGTCCATCCCTGAGTTGTCCCTTGCTCTGAATAGCCTTGCCTTCTTCTGTCTATGAAGTATTAAGGTGGGCTTGATTCAAAGTTTCCTTATTTGAAGATCAAGGGTAAAACTCAGTTTCTTTTCACAGAACTAAAGATATCATCAAGTTAATAAAAATAATTTAAAAAACTCTCAGAGCCAACACTTTGCCCATTCAAGGGCTTAATTGTTTCATTACAAACAGGTCGTTATTTCCTAGTGAAGACCCTGAGTTTTAGGATCAATGAGCATTGTTGAAATAAGCAGGAGAAAGAATGGTAACCGCTTTTGCCTTGAGTAAAACAAGGTCACAGCTGCAATTTGCAGTGCACAGTCTCTCCGTTAGCAATCTTGGCAAAGGTTTATTATTCTAAATAATTTCCTCCAAGTTATGAGCGTGTCACTTGGCCTGTTACAGACCTGCCCCTACAGTTCACTCTGCTGTTTACCTGTGGATTGTCAGGCTCATTCTTGCTGATTGGTGTCAAAGGGAAAAAAGCAGGTTTTAAAATCAAAGCTTCAGTGTGGAAGGATATAAAGTGTGAAATCCAGATCCATTGCTTTCATTCTGGCTTTAGTGATCATAGAAACCTGCTGTAGGGCAGGACTAATCTGCCAGAAAATTATTATTGAGCCCTGGTAACTCAGATATATGTGCAGACTTCAAAATGTCGTTCTTTGTGCCAACTCCAGGTCCTACAAGAACCTCACATGGTATCCTCCACCTGGCTCAAAAATATGCTGCATTCCACTGTAAAGAGGAGGAAGTTTGTTAATTCCCAGGCAGCTGTGAACAATTTAATCTCTTTCCAAACAGCCCGGCATCCTATTCCAATTGTGAAGTTTCTTAGGGGATGGATAGTTTGAAGAGCTGGTGAGAGATAACAGGGCCTTTATTTCAAGGTCATTCCTGCGGATTTGGCCTTGACAGTAACATCTTGATAACTGAGCTGCCAAATCTCACAGCCTCGTGATACTTAGTGGTTTTGGAGTTTCCTCCTTCATATGCTGGAACGGAGGGAATGAAAATTAGTGCTTGGAAGACAAATTTGAAACCTTGAATTACTGCCCTGTGCAAACTTGGAAAACAAGCGGAGAGCCACAGTTGTGTAGTTTTAGGAAGAAGAAATTCCTGTGATTTTTAAGATAGGCTACTTATTCTGAAGACCGATGGTTGGCACTCCTGGAATTCCCCAGATAAACTTGCCTGTGAGAACTGAGCTCATAACTTGACTTGGTTTTCTGGACAAGTCTCTAAATTACTGATTTCTTTTCCTCTGAAGATTTCTTTATCAAAAAATCGCTATCCAAATTCTACGCAAGCTATTTTTGCCACCTCTTTGGCAATACGTTTAGAAGAGTCAAAGAATCACAAGGAACTGCTTCGAGAAATTGATATCCAGATTTCTTTGATTTATCAGAACCAATAACTTTGTTCTGATTATGAGAAGGTCTCCGCATTCAAAAACTGTTGCATAGGTATTTAAACCAGCTGTACTTTCCAACAGCTTGCACCTGATATGGTTTCCATGGGAGCTGCCTGGTGTTTAGCCATTTGCAAACATGGCTGCTTATGTAGATAATTAAATTACAGTTAGTGAACACAGTGTTCTTCTGAAAACCTGACCTTCGGTCTTTCTGGCACACTGGTAGAAAAGTGAAGGAAAATACATCCTGTCTGCGCTTTACAAATTCTGCACCATATTATTTTTTTCCCTTTAAAACTAACTAGATGTGACTTTTCAGGATACTTCTACCAAAAGCTCCTGCTATTTCACTGCATTTTCAGCAGTTAGATGCATTGTTCTGCCCAACTCTTGATACAGCGTTTAATCAGCTTAGTTCTTCTGTTCTCACTGGAATTCCCAAATTTTAAAGCTTTTCTTTTGTTCAGCAAGATATATTGGGCTTGCCTTGTGCTAAAATGTTTAGTAATACTCTCTAAGAGCTAGTTTTATTCCATCAGAAAGTACTGGTGTTGAAGTACTAAGGAATCTCAGTCATATGTAAAGTAGAGAGGAAGAATTCCAGAAACTTCGTTTGTGAAGCTAAAGTGATAGAAGTATATGGATTAATTTGTAATGTTTTTGGGATGGGCACTGTATTTGGAAGGAAGTTTTAGATTCAGTTTGTTAACCCATCAGTTCAAATGAGCTTGCCAGACCTCAAACAAGGAAGGACAGGATTTTCTCTCGTGAATTCCATTTTGGCTACTAGTGCCTGGGCTAATTAGGGCCAAGTAGACAGAATTTGTCACACTGCTGAATAAACTAGAAAAATCCTGATGTCCCACTGAGCTCATCAGCACTACTTAGCACCCATGGACAGAAAATCTTCTTGAACCTCCCTTCTGTGCTTCCTGGCTTTGACCACATCCAAAATCTTGTAGGAAAATTATTCTGATGATGTGCCATGAGAGAAGCACGTGGTGGGTCGCTCATGGACTAACCTGTCCTCCTAAGATTTTTGTAATCATTCTGTCTTATTGGAATTGAAGGAATATTGCTGTACAGAGGGTACAAGCCCAGAGGTTTTTTTGCCGCTCAACAGAACAATAAGTTCGCCGATTTCAGAAACACCTCACTGCCCGGCTTTTAACCTATGTGAGGTGCACGAACTCTGGTACCATTTTGAGAAGCCACGTTGAGATTTTCTGCCCTAGGCAGTAGTACCAGTAACACAGAGAAGCTACACAACAACCCCCATGTTGGGGAAGCCCGTCAGGTCTTCATTCCTTTGTGCTTTTTGGCCACTGACTCTGAGCTTTCATGAAGGTTCTCCCTAATGCTGTGGACAAATGCCACGAGCTCCCTTCGCTGTCCTGCTCAGAAGCCCACCCGAGGGACAGGCTGCTGAATTCTCATTTTGTGCACCCCCTCTGAAGGGCTGGCCTGTCTCTTAGGCTTTATCTAGAGCTGAGTGACCACTCTTAAAACAAAAAATATACCGAAACCCACTACTTTTTTTGGTATCTTTGGATATGCTAGTGGAGTAATACCTGCAAGCTTATAGTATTTTTACTTCTTTATCTGCTCGTCAGTTGGAGAATATTGAAATAAAAAAGGAAGAAGAGCTTTTACCCTTTGAAAGCTTCAGAAAAGTCAAACAACATTTTTCATCATAATTTGAACATAAACACTGTGATATTTGTATTAGGCAAGTCTCCTCCACATAGAACATCATTAATGATACATTTTTTAATGAAAGGTGGTAAATACTGGCCCTAGAGTAGTTTCTCAAAGGCCTATGCATAAACAATTATTTCAACAGCCAGTAGGCAAGCTAGCACTTGCCTATGCGAAAAGTTTATCTTTCATTTTAACCATAGAAAGAGAATCATTTCTCTTAATTTCTTCTGCTTTTCAGAAAGGGCATGAAACAACCAACAAAATGTTGCAAATGCTGTCCAACTTTGGATATGTTTTTTAACTTGAATAAAAAAAAGAACACACCAAAACAAAAATCATCTAAACTGAAAATAGACTAATGTAAATAAGGAAGCAAACAAAATCAGTTAATAAAACTTCTGGCTTGGATGACACAAGAGTTTTACACGGTGCTGAAAGAGGATCTTTTCCCTTAAGTGTATCTAAAATGTCACTGAGTCACCAAAACAGTAAGCAGAAATGGATGATAACTGTGTTGTATTGGCATAACCAGCTTAAAGACACTTGACTGGATAATGAAGAGGAAACATTTGTCATGTGGGAATTACCTATTACTACAAAGCACCTATTACCCAATATTGCAAAGTACTTCAAAAAGCATCCCAAAAGCAAGAAAAGAGAAAACCCTGAATCTGAGACCACAGGTCGCACCTCTTCTTCTGCATCCTGCCATGAAGAGTATCCTGGTCGAGGCTGACGCAGTCTGGGTTGACTCTGTTGAATACGCCAACAGAGTAAGGATTAGCAAATAGACTAGGGAAAGGAGATTTCAGCCTCAGCTCTTTGCAGTCATCTGAGAGCTTGTGGTGATCCATGTCATGCTGTTCGTGCTCTCTGCAAAATGTATACCCCTTGGGGGGAAAATATTAGTAATCTGGGCACAAGAGCTAAAGACTTTCCGGTAGAATAATCTGCATCACATATTTGGCTTAGCGTCCTCAAGGAACAAATAGGAAGCCCCCTTGCTCTGTGTAGTCAGCTGTCATTCAACTTACTATTATATTTTAAAGGACATTCTCAGTAAAAAGCAAGGATGCCAAGACCATTGCTATGCCCTAATGATATATTTGAGAGGTTAGTGTTCCCCTGTTAATACAGAACTGAGAGTCATGAAGATTTTCTAGGAGAGAGCAGGAACTCTAGAAAACCTCTCACCATGTTTGCAAAAGCAGCGATATCAGGGGGAGCTTATCTTGAACTCATGACAACCAGTCTGACACGTGAGGATTTGCAAAGTCATAACAGGTAGAAGTACAATTTTACCATGGCCATTCCTCTCGAACAAAGAACCCCCCCGAAGCCCCCAGAAATCCAGACTAAATAGATGGCTGCTTTCTCTATTAGCATTCTGTCTTGCTCCCTTTGAACCACTGCCACAGCTGTATCAGAGAAGATCTGATAGCAGGATGTCAGGGCTGGGCTTGGTTAACCAAGGAAAATAAGCTGGAACAACGGTGAATGACAGGAAAAGGTGTGGGGCTGGAGCTGGACTGAAAAAGAATATGAAATGGTTCTGAAATTACTCCTGCTCAGGTTGCACTTTCCTCCAACAAACCCTGCATGCCCTCGAAATCTGTCGGCAATTATCCTAACCTTTACAGCCCTAAAGCCATCCTGTTGTCATCCTATACTTTGCTGAGAGGAGCATTTAACAGAAGATGTGGTCTGGCTACCTGCAGTTTCTTCCCATTAGCAGTCCCCGTGGATAGAAAGAGTCACCGTGGGAGCATTCCTATACCCATGATCTGTCCATGATCCTTGGGCATGTACAGGCAAATTCATCAGCTCTATACCAAGAACAGGTGAATGCTTCTCAGTAGCACAATTAAATTTGGACTTGGCTGCCCCAAGTGAAGGGGCAGTGGTGGACAGGGTTCAGGGCCAGAACACATTTGACACTGAAAAGGGAGGAGATGGATGTGACAAGAGCCGAAAAATGGTGGTATAGAACCTAGACATCCTTGATCCTGCGTCTCACAAGAGGTAAGATCTGACTGTCCCTTTGGTGAAGGCAGCAGCAGGAGCAAGTCTCATTTTCTAGGGCTCTGGCACGGGTGACATAGAACTGGGGCCAGAGCTGGTTTGTTCCTCAAGGCAATCTGCTGCCTTCAGCAGCTTCTGCATTGCTAGAGCCTCAGGTCAGCTCTGTCCGAAACCTCCAGCAACCTTCTCTCAAGTCAAACTGCTGGAGCCACAAGCAAAGCCCAAGCAAACGTGCTGTGCCTGCAGAGGCAAGAGAGGACTTCTCCTGGGACAGGCTAAGGACTCAAGACAGTGGTGCCAAGCAGCACGTATCTTGTAGAGGTCACGGGAGTGTTGCTGTTGGCAGACAAGGTCACTTTGCCCCAAAGGTGGCTGAAACTGAAGAAGAAGTCTGATTTTAAGGGACACTAAGGCTTCTTGCATTTGCCTTTTTCACAACACCCAAAGTGATATGAAATCTACTAGTTTCTCTTTGTTCACTCCAACTAAAAATAACTGTGGAGAAGTTAATGTCATGCCCCTTCTCCTGCTTTTTGTCCTTTGATGCTACCCCTCGGCAGTCCAGTCTCATGGGGTAAAACTGGCTGATAAATGCCCTGGGCCTCACGCTCTTGCTCTGCTGTTACCCTTCTATGGGAAACTCCCTAGTTTTTCCCCTCTCCCTTGTGCATCATACCCAGGCCACAGAACTGCTGCGTATCAGTCTCAGCTCTAACAATGCTTCCTCTCCTCATCTGTGCTGCACTCTCTCCAAATCACCTTGTTCTTTCTCCTGTACTCTCTCCTTCACCACCTACTGTTCCTTTGGGAACGAGCTGAGGTCCGTGCCCAGCTGCCTGAACTGTTTCCTACATTTCTTTTAGTGGGGATTGGGAAGATGAAAGACAGGGAAAGGTGGCCGAGAAAATATGCTATCTCCTCCTGCTTTATCTCCTTGCCTTTGCAGTCCCTTGAAAATTGGCAGGAAAAAACTGCATGACTGTCAGCTTCAAAGCAGGAGAAGACAAAACCCCCTTCCTCTCTGAGCGATGATGATACCTCAAGATGGATGACTTCCCACCCTTCTCCAGGAGAATCTCTGTCTGCTCCAGTGTTCTGTGGGGACATACAAACAGCAGTAATAGTTGTGGGAAAGGCAGGGTGATCTTCACCCTCTTTCTTCAAGCTCTTCCATTTTTTTATAACGCTGCTTTCCTCCTTAGGACGTTCCAGCTGCTCACCTTGGCACACGGCGCAAAACCGAGCACTAGAGCCACCTGCCAGTCTTGATCTCCCTGGTCATGTGTAGGGGAACCTCCACACTTTCAGCCATGTGTCCTTGCAAGAGTTTGGGTAGAACAGTACCCAGCCCTTGCCAACCTCAAGTACTCATGGCCACAAGATGTTCCCAAATAAAGCATGAAAAAAGAGAAGAAGGCTAGATTATTTTATTTTTTTTAAAACAGTTCATTTGGGAGTATTCACTTAACTTCTGGTTTGGAATTTTTGGATTGCATTTGTTTCCAAGTCCTATTCTGCCTTCCTCTACTCCCACTCCCTACCCATTCATCCTCTGTCTCAAACATAAGGGTTAAGGATGATTGTTCCTCCTTTTGAAATCCAAGAATCTCTCCATTCCTGGATATGAGGCACTGGGAAATATACTGGGAGGTGAGAGAAGAGGCTAGGAAACCCTGGAAAGACTGCAATAAACCAGTCATTTCCTTTCAAAGCATTAAATTCCACACCCTGGAGTTGGTGGCCTTTATGACAGCCTAGTCAAACAGAAAAAGACTCAGAAAAGCAGAGGAGGAAGGTCCTATGTTTCCAAACTGATGCACGGTCAAGGTGCCAAATGATTGCATTTCTTTCATTTGCCACAAACTGGGTTAGCTTTGAGCTTGAAGGAGAGAGAATAGCAGGTTTTTAAGTACTGCTTCTGGGCCTGGCATCAACACTTCTGTTGCCATAATGAGTCAGACATCAGAAGCAATACACACGAAAGGATGCAGGCCAATGCTGAGCCAAATAGAAATGGGAAAGAGGGACTGAAAAATAAGTGCATGTGGCAGGGAAGAAGGACGCCATCCCCATGAACCTTTTGAGATTATAACCTAAATTTCCTGCATTTCAGTAAATAAAGTAATTTCAAAACAAAACCAATGAAAAAAAAAGCCCTCTAGAATTCTGTAGAAGGTTAATTTGCCAGAGGCAGACCTTGTTCTGTAAATTGCCATTTGCCGTGTACCAAAGCCGCAGTCCCCAAATGCTCTTGCACGTTTCCCATCAGGCAAACACACACACACAATAAAGAACATTTGAGCAGTCATCCTTAGAACTGTGAAAAAGATAAACCCTTAAATGGAGAGAAATTAGTGTACTCAGCCACAGAAACCATGGCCTCAGATGCTCCTTCCTCTTGCCATCTACCTGGGCTCCTGAAGGGCTGATGGATGACTGGGGGCAGATAACTGGCTCTGCAGGTAGAATGTGGGATAGACAGTGTATTGACAGAAAACATCTCAAACTGATTTGCACCCCTTCTTGGGAGCTCCACCAGGAACTTAGAGCACTCTAGAGACATATATTTGTCACTTTTCACTTTCCTCAGCTGTCAAGTAATTCCCTGATTTGTTTTCTTCTGCCTCATACTTCCATTGTGTTTTCTTCCTCTTATTTATTTTCAGACCATCCCTTCTTCTCTGCCCTTTCTTTCAGCTTGTATCACCATGACCTGGAGAACTGATACACACTGCCTGGTGCTCTTCTGTATCTTGTTCTCACCAACACTTCATCAAACACAATTGCCATAAAGGAAATACTTACTACAAGAAATTACAGCAATCTGCTAAGCAACTAGTACAAAACGATGAACTACAAAAGTATAAAAGATGTTTCAAGTCCCTTCCATTCTCTGTTACTAGCCTTCCTTTACCATTTCAGGACATGTATTATCCTTGAGAGTTTTACTAACGTGACTTATTAATGGAAGAGTTTTCATTTTCTTTTTGACTGGACCAACAATTGTACTTGGTGATAGAGCCTCATCTGCATCACCACAGTTGCGTTGCTGTGAAAATGACCTACATAAGCCACCTTTCTGATGAGAACGCTACCCTCTAAGTGCTGTGCAGCTACAAGTGGGCATCACTTCTTTGATCCTTGATCTATCATGGAGACTGCCTTCCACCTTAGGAATTAGAGCAGCAAGCTACAAACTTAGAATCATAGAGTAATTAAGGCTGGAAAAGACCTCTAAGATCGTTGAGTCCAGCCTATGACCTAACACCGCCACTCAGCTAAACCCTGCCGTTAAGTGCAGCATCTAATCTTTCCTTAAACACCTCCAGGGACGGTGACTCCGCCACCTCCCTGGGCAGCCCATCCCAGTGTTTTATCCCCCTTGCTGTGAGGAAGAGCTTCCGAATATCCAACCTAAACGTCCCCTGGCACAGCTTCAGGTTGTGCCCTCTTGTCTTGTCACAAATTGCCTGGGAGAAGAGCCCGGCCCCCACCTGCCTACACCTTCCCTGCAGGGAGTTGTAGAGGGTGAGAAGGTCCCCCCTGAGCCTCCTCTCCTCCAGGCTGAACAACCCCAGCTCCCTCAGCCTCTCCTTGTAAGATTTTCCCTCCAGTCCCTTCATGAGTCTGGTCGCTCTCCTCTGGACTCGCTCCAGCACCTCAAGATCCTTCTTGCAGTGAGGGGCCTGGAACTGCCCCCAGTGCTTGAGGTGAGGCCTCACCAGTGCCGAGTCCAGGGGCAGAATTCCATCCCTAGTCCTGCTGGCCACACTATTCCTGACACAGCCCAAGATGCTGTTGCCCTTCCGTGCCCCCTGGGCACAGCTGGCTCCTGTTCAGCCGCTGCCAACCAGCACTGCCAGGTCCCTCTCTGCCGGGCCGCTCTCCAGCCACTCATCCCCCAGTCTGGAGCAATACAGGGGGTTGTTGTGGCCAAAGTGTAGGACCCTGCACTTGGCCTTGTTGAATCTCATACCGTTGGCCTCAGCCCATTGACCCAGCCTGTCCAGGTCCCTCTGCAGCGTCTTCTTACCCTCCAGGAGATCACCACTGCCTCCCAACTTCTGCCTTACAAAACTGTGTGACATAAAAAACCTCTACTAAAGCACACAGGATTCATGAATCATGTTTAAAAACCTCTGGTACCTCCATTTCCACATTGTTAGACAGCAGTAACATGATACAAGCCAAAACCGTGAGGTCACTCTTCCAATGGGAACATAGTAATGAGGCCCAATATCCACAAAGAATTTGCATTCACATGCTATTGTTCTGGAGTCAGTTAATGATTAACATGGATTAAATACTGTGCTTTATGGACGTAATAGCAGGGTTTCTCTAAAATGCAGGGATACACAGATACACTGTAGGGATTTTGAAATGGAGTATATTCTTTAAGACTGCGTACTGGTAAAACCCCAAAATCTTACAGAATATGAAAAATGTGTATAATTCCTGACTTTGCTGCCTTGGTATTTCAGGTCATGCCTGCTTTGTGTGATGCCACTCACATGATTAAGCTTTGATCTAAGGATGGATCCCGATTCTCTTATTATGTTGAGAGTATGTGGGCACCAAAGAGAATATGGTAAGTTTGTTCATCAAACTAAGGGCATGACATTAATGCAAGTTGCCCAGTACTGGAGTCTTCCATCCAGCCACATCTACAATAAAACTGTTTTCCCCCTAGTTAGATTAAATCCGGCATGGCTATGCTTCTTCTCCTACGGCCACATTTTCTTTTGCACTTAATGATCTAATCACATCCTCTTTTTTCTACAGGGCCTTTGCCTCATAGAGTGCCCAGGATGGATGGGACTCATTGAGCAGGCATCTGTAGTCTGACAGTTTGTCTGTAGATTTGCCTGGAGCTGAAGATACATCCTTTGATTCTATTTCTGGCTCTACCACAAAGCTCCTCTGTTAAGACACCAGACTAGTCACTTAGACCAAACCAAAGTGGACACCAAGAGCCTCTTTTCTTATGCTGCAGGTGCCTGACTCTAATCATTTGAGATCTCATTTGTGGAAGTGATAAACACTCATTGCATTCAACCGGGGCAGAATGCTAGAAAAACGACAAATGTTCTGAAAATATAGACACTCAGCAACTCAAAAGTAGTAGACAGCTTTAGCCATAATCTCCCTGGACTTCCTTTCCTATATGCAAAATACTTCTTCCAGCATGGGGACAGTATATCTTTGGGAAATGGTATTGTCGAGGTTTCAAATCCCCATTAGGAAAAAAAGAAGCCCACTCATAGCTTTGAGGGGAGGACCTCTCCTACAGCTTCCAGGTGTTCAGGTTGTCCTATGTAGTTGCTTGAATCAGCACTTTTGGCGTTTCTAGGTCACTTGTACACTCAGCTTAACTGAGAAAATTTTCCCCATCAGGATATTATCAAAACTGAAAAATTACAGGATAAAGCTTCAGTTTTGACAGAACTTTTCTTGTCAGGCAACTGCTCTGTAAATGTTTCCTGTCTGGACTGCTCAGACTATGGCAGGGCTCTGGGAAGAGTGTACCGATCCCACTGTACATTTTTCTGTTTCCAAAGGTTGCTCTGGGTAAAGTTAAACTAGGCTTGCAAAGGCATCTCTTTTATCTGAACATTGCGGTACCAACTATGGATGCTCCACAGCTCCAGGGGAGCTCGCCAGGCTCAGGTTATCATGCCATGCTACAGACACCAAGGATGACCAATCTCCTTGGAAATCCCCATAACTCTGGGCCATCTATCCAACCTGCAAGGCCTCCAGGTTTGCTCAGAAGAGTACGCTACTTCAGACTTAAGATAGTCAACTAGCAGGACATTATCTATAAACAATTTGAATGAAGCTGCTGCCTGTGTAAATGTCAAAGCTTTATACCCTTCTTCACATACATATGTCCCTGATCATGCTACATCTGAATCTCTTTATCTCTTTGGAACAGACAGTCTCTCAGAAGAGAGATTACCTGTCCTTCAAGCCTAGTGTCCACAGGCAGCGAGGAGCACCTTGAGTGGCCCTATTTTCTAGGCACTACAAAAGCAGGTGTAATCAAAGCTGTTCCAAGGAGAAGAGACCTTCATCCCATCCCTCCTGGACTCCAACCAAATGTTTCTATGTCCTTTTTCAGCAAAGCTTCCCACCCACCCTTGGAAGATGACAAAATTCAGGCAAGACTATTATAAGAGATGGAAAGATTTCAGAAGGTTGCGGCAGCAGCTATAGACTTTGCTGTCCGGGCTCTGTGCACATCTCGTCTAACCAGCGCAATCTGGCATTTAAATAATGTTACTGTGGGAGCAGTTCTTTTCTGCAGCGTGCTACAGTTTCTTGTGCAGTGTCAAATTTGGTATCATTCTGACATCTGGTCTGTGGCACTCATCCATCTGTTGTAACCGAGTAGGTGTTGGGTGGGGTTGGCAGGAGAGGCTTGTTGAAGTGTTTGTTTTCATCCTGTAGAGGAACTGCAGAGCCAGCTCAGTAATTAATTACATACGCATCTTCTTTAAAAAAAAAAAAAAGTGCCTACTAATATTCTAAAGAAAAAGTGAACAAAGCAGCTGGTACTTCTCACTGCTGAAATGTGGAGGCTTTGATCCCATTTCTCCTTGGTTCTGTGTTGTTTTAGAAAGCCTTCCCCATCGGGCTGGCACTCTGGTTTCTATTCCTGACTCAGCCAAATGCCTCCTGGCTGAATTTGGATAGGTCACTCCATCTTCTGTGCAGCAGTTTCCCTTGCTGTAAAATGCATCCAAAGTTAAACACTTCTCTTGCTATAAACTTCGAAATCTGCTGGTAAATTAAGCAACGGAAGAGGGGGCCACTATCATGACTATTATTACATTGCTTTGTGTTTATCCTACTCAAATAATCATAGTTTTAAATTAACTTTTGGTGTCATCTGCTCATAGTAAAAGAGAAGTTCTTCTGAGTAAAGTGGAAATATCTCCACAACTTCCATGGCTTCCTCTCCAGGTAATCTGTCTTTTGAGAACTTGTTTCCTTCATTTCGCTTAGAACAGAGTGCAAAACCCCTTCTCTCAGTTTAACTGCCTACCTATAACCTTTTTTAAAAGCATGGTGCACCAAGTAACCCTTTCCTCCTCCATGTGTGACAGGGGAATGTTCCACCTGCTCCTTTTTAACTTCTGGACAGATCCTGGTATTCATTTCTTTGCCTTAGGACAATGACTCCTGCTGTTCTGTTTACCAGTCCACTAGGATATAGTTGCACCACATCTGTCTAGCAGTCAGGTTCCCTCTGCTATGCGATCAGTTTGCAGATTGAAGAAGTTACTGATAGCACTTACTAATGCCTTTAGCAGAACATCTATTTGCAAGTGTAATAAATAAGCAAGGAAACAGGGGAACTCCCTATATATAGCTAAATATTGCAGGTTTTGTTCAGTGTGTCTAACCCTGGTGAGGTTCTGACCACCTCCACAGAGAGGGATGCTTGGAGCAGCTCGCAGATTCCTATTTTGTGTCTGGCAGACACAAATGCCAAATTCATTAATACTCAGAATATATTAAAAGATGTGCACCCGCCTCTGGAGATTACATGCTCTGCCCTTGAGAACAGAAGAGGAAAATGCGATCTGGTTATTCTCTTTCCTTCCTTCCCCTTCTCACATGCACACAGCAATAGATGTCACCCTAGGAGTCTCTGTAAAGGAGTTTGGGGGAAGTTTATCACATATTGAGTGCTTCCTATTTTCTGGCAGCCCTTGTAAGCCCTGGTGTCTCAGCACTCCCACAGGTTAGCAATTTTGCACCTAAGATTTTCGGTCCTGTTAGACAAAACCAGAAGTCAAATACTGGACTTTCAAAAGCTGTTTCTTATAAAATATTCTGTAAGAGCAAGAATAGAAACATCCACTGGAGACACTGATTTAAAAGTACAAAATGCGAACTTCTCCTTTTCTTTAATATACTTTAAAAAAATTTATTTATTTTTTTTTAGCTAATTCAAAAAACCCCAACAAACCACTGTCAGGCATTATTACCCTGAGGTCATCTATATCTTACCTATACTGTCACTCTTTACTGCCAGGGAAAGGTGGAGAAATTAAATTGATTTTATTTGTAGATCAGGTTAGGCAGAGAGGTTTTGTATTACTATTTCTTAGCTTGCAGACTAAAGCGTGTACTGTATGTCAGAACAAAATTCCTCTTCCGTTTCTCTACTGTGATTTGTGTCATAATAAACTTTTAGATTCTCCCCTAAATTATTTCCCTTTCTGTAATTTCTCCAGTGACTCTCAGGCCCTGAAGTGCCACTAGTCACAAAATTGCAAATAGGAGTATTTTGAACCCTAGTCATTCACAATAAACTAGTAATCTTGACGTGCCACAAATATTGTATTTACTGTAAGATGAAAGGAGCTTATTCTGTGCTTTAATCATGTCCTATTAATTTTCATCAACTAGATTTTCTCCTTATTCAAGCATTTCTCTGGTTTTTTCCTGCCCACCGGAGGACTGAAGAAATTTCAAACATCCCATACCAAACAAAACATTTTTCGCTAGTAATTTTGCAGCAGAACACAACTGCTGCAGGAGTAAGGGAAGGAAAATACACAAGAACAGTGAAAGGAACCTTGGAATGACAGGATTTTGAAATGGTTTATGGACAAAGGATATGAAGGGACCAGTACAGTTCTTCCTAAAAATGGATCACAGCTTTACTGCAGGGCCCTAAGTCCTCTCTTCTCACAGCCTTCTCTCCTGTCTCTCTCCCAGAGGCCAGCCTGGGCGAATCTCGCCAGGTCAGCTCCATGCTGAGTGGAATGGTATTTGTTGTCAGTTATGTCCTGTGGGAGTTTCCATTTGGTATCAAAATATTATTCCTCTTATCAGTTTTAGGCTTGCTGCCTTTATTTCTATACAACAACAATATACGATAATATTGTATTTCTGACCTTTGTGACAACACTGCCCTGGCTGTTACAGTTTGCAAAGGTAGGGAAACACATAGAAATTGGTGAGAGTGATATTGCAGCCAGTCCTGGGCAGATATTGAGAAAAGCTGAGTCTTCCAGGAATAACACCAGTTTCTTTGTTACAAACTAACACTGTGACACAAAACTTTTCCCAATATTATGGAAGAGTAAAATGAAGCATATATTTTATTTTCTCAATGGTATTTTTTATATCTTCTACCTTTATCATATTCTCAGTCTTCTGCCTAAACGAATCAGCTTGCACACAGCCAGCTGGTGACTTTCCACCCCTCTGTGTTTTGGGTATTTTGGGTCTCTTCCGAGTTGAGCTTTTGCACAGGGTGACCAGATCAGTGCACTTGGCTTAGAGGCTCCCTCCTTGCAAGCCAGGGTTTGTGCTCTGGTCCTGAGCAGCTCCCCGGCACTGGGTGCAGAGCCTGGCTGCGTTACAGGAGCTCCCTCTCACTGCCCTCCAGATCCTGGGGCTGTTTGAAGCCTCTGCTGCTCTGTCTTCAGCAACCAGGCACCACAGTCTGCTCCTTCCACCTCTGCTCCATTCTCACCTGACATGTAAAAAAAGGCTTTAAGAGGTTTTTAATCACCTGAGAGCGTATGTAGAGAACTCAAAATATTTATTCCTGCATTTGTCACTATGTTATCGAAGTAAAAAAATAAAAGTCATCTTCATCTTCAGAAAACTGTGTTTGGGTTCCCAAGGTTTTCAGAGTGTTGTCTCATCCTGGGTGACCAAGGGAACTAGACAAATTTGACAAATGTTGCTACCTCCAAATGTGCCAGCTCATGGTTCTTATAATTCATCAAAGTTTTAAAGATCACCCCTAGGTCCTGTCTGTGGGTATTTGACTGCCTCCCATGCTAACCTTTCGTTCTTTGTTCCTGAAACATTTGCTTTCTTTTGTAAAACAGATGCTAGGACAGTATTTTGCATCTCACTTCATGGCTGCTAGACTTTTCTAACAGCTTCTTGTGGATAAAAGTTACCAAAGACTTCCTGAAATTTCCTCTAAAATTTATATTAACTGGTTGTGTGTAATACACGACTTCATAGAGACACTTCAAGGGTTTTTTTAGAAAGTTAGCAAAGGCATGCTTTTCGTTGCTGGATCAGTCATGCTTAGCACTAAGCTCATGTGCAGGTTTTGTAACTCACTAACTTATATTTCCATCTTTTTTCCTTTCTCAAGTAACTGAGGTGATCTTGATTTTAAAGTAAGATACACACCATGTTCCATTGATTTTGTGTCACAGAATAGTCTACACTTAAGGGAAACTTGCGTGATTTTAACAGCTATCAGCCTTGATTGATGCCATCTGCTCTGGGAGGTTTGTTACATCAGCACGTCAATCCTGCAGTTTCTCTTCTGATCCCTCAATGTTTGACAGGCACCCATTTTTAGTAATTAAATAAAATATGTAGAGAGCGAATATATTTCCAGTCAGTAAAGACTGGTGGGAAAAAATAACGAGGTGTCTGTAATACCATTGTCATTTTCAACTGCCCCTCTGATTCAGCAAATTCACTAATTCTCTTTCATACATTTATATTTCTGTT
Source organism: Todus mexicanus (assembly GCA_013389965.1). NCBI lineage: Eukaryota > Metazoa > Chordata > Aves > Coraciiformes > Todidae > Todus > Todus mexicanus. Next base: position 36,964 of record WEIS01087208.1, read on the forward strand.
GTGTTTGCAGAAAAGTGTCTATTTGCACTTGAAAATTCCTCTCAGTCCTCCTGTTTCCCAGCTTTCATTTTTCCTTGCCCGATTACGCTCTTTTCTCTTGGGTTAGCCAGGGATAGATTTCCTTTTCCTGAAGGTTACCTGTTTGCTTCATCATACTCTGTTTGTTTTTTCTTGCCTTCCTGCTTCCTTTTTGGTTTCGGGGTATGCATACCTTCTGTGATGCAATTATAGTATGCTTAAGTAGTTCCATGTTGAGGCTAAGGATTGTAATGTCTTCACTTCTGACTTCTTTCCTTCTCTGTACCTCTTTCCAGCCCTCTCCTCCCTCCAAATCCAAGAAATTTCAAGGATTATATTTTAATTGCAGTGCCGTTTAAGGGTTAGCTAGTGATCAGATGTCTGTCTCCACCCTAGGAGGCTTTGCATGACGTTTCTTTCTTGGGATTTACTGGGGTGGGGGGTATTTGCATTAGCTTCTTTATTTAAGACTGGCCCAGACCCAAGTCTCTACACTTCTAGATACTGCATGAAGTGCAGTTGTGACACAAACAAGCAGCAAATGTGATTTCAAATAAAGGCCCTGCCACGGCACTTTGAAGGGAAATGACAAATTGAGGTTGATCAGACCATTTGATGCTGGAGCATGCTTCAGTGAGTTCAAGGGCACTAGCGGGTTTTTGGAAAAAAGATTGGATGTGTTATCAGGTTGGCACTCTAGGAAGGGAGGAGTCGCTTTGCTTTTTTTTTTTAGTACCATAATTCCGTCTAGCCACGTCTGCTAAACAAGAAACTGGGAAAAGAGTAAGAAAAATCCTGGTTTAAAACCAAGAGACACACATGTTTTGTTTTAACATCTCCCCACCATGGTAGGACAAACTGCTTTAATCAGCTTCAGAAACCCTGCTCAGCTCTGGAACCTAGAGGAGGAAAAGGGGCCTTTGAAGGAAAATGCCAGGGGCATTGAGAAAGGGGGAAACAAGAGAATCGGGGAGGAAAGCAGTGACATATGTCTTGTTTTCACACACTGAAAGCAGGAATGTGATCCATACAGGAAGTGAAAAGGGGGAAACATAAGGGAATGGGCAGGCAAGGTTCTGAGTATGAAGCAATGGTTTGCATATGGAGGCTGGCCGTAAACACCATGGAATCATTGGACTGCAAAGCTGGGACCAAGTCCACACAGGTCCAACTTAGAGCGATGGACCTGGGAGTATTTCATATCTGGATGCTCAATCCAGTCCCATCCCAGTTCTGCTCTTGGCAAGAACCTGCTTCCCTTCCTTGTGAGCCAGCGATGCAGGCAACTGGGAGCTGAGCACCCTTCAAGCCACGTCCCCAGTTTGCCAGTCTGAGGAGCGCAGCAGGCATGAGTGCCACCACACACAGCAGAGGTCACTTCAGAGCGAGTGTTATCAGCTTCAGCACAGTGGTATGGAGCCTATTTGACTGTGGCTAACTGAAATCAACGGGAAAAGTGTCCTTTCTGATGTAACTGCAGGACTGAGACCTGCATGGGAAAGGAGGAAGCAATCTCCAGTTTTATATTAAGTTCTTTGAAGCCTTGGTAGTAAGGCAACATCACATTCACTTGACTTTGTCTTTAAAAGGAGATGTATAAAAGAGAAGAATAACACCAATATATTTTTAGGGCACAGAAAATTTTAAAAAAATATATTTTTTTTTTGAAACTGACCCTTGGCAGCCTGTTTAAAAGAGCTTGAAACTATCTGAACTAAGCCAGAAAAAAAAAAGAAAAAAAAAAGAAAAACATGCCCAAAAGGGCTTCAAAATCACTTCAGTAATAGATGACTTTTAACTTTACATCAGAAAATGTTTGGCAGGCATAATTTTAAAGTGTTAGGGAAATGTGTGTGATAACTGCTTGGGTGAAAGAGCAAATGTAGTCCGCAGTGAGATTTATCGAATGTTCACATAAGCAATCAGAATCTGGCAGGGCCAGCTGCCTGTGGACAGGGGCAAAGAGGATCACAGCTCTCAACTTTGAAAATTTAATGAAGCCCACTGATTTCTCACAGGAAATTTTTCTTTGAGCGTGTTCATGTGTCATGGGAATGCTAGCAAGCAGAAGGCTCTGACAAAATGCCAGCTATAAGGCATAAGGGAAACAAAGCCCTCCAAGCCCTACCAAAGGCCAAACCACACTTCTCCTCTTTTAAAGCTGCAAAGATTTTTGATGCACCAAAACCCTGAATATCCTCGTATCGTCCTTAATCACACAAACAGGCCTGTTGACATGATCAGGGTTATCAGGGGGGTCTTGTAGGGTTGACCCCTTTTCAGAGAGACCAGAAGAACACAGAACTTCCCAGGGCTCATGTGGGAATTTGTGCAGAGGCTTGAATCAGCCAGCAAAAGGAGTGGGCAGTGCGGTCTGGAGTATTCATGGGAGCAGTAGCTGACTATGCTTACGAAAGGAAAGAGGGACATTAAAGCAAAAAAAAAAAAAAAGGAGATAAAGGGCTAGGAGGATAACAAGCAGATTAAAACCCCAACAAAACATAAAAAAGCAGTTTAAACCATAATTTCGCTATCTTACTTTTATGCTACAAAAATCTAAGCCGCCTGCTTTTGCTCTTCTGCTGGAGTAGCATCATATCAAAGAAGTGTGTTCTTTTAACACCTTTTGTGGCACAACATGCTTTAAAAAAAATAGGGCTTATAGTTCGGACACCTCAAAGATCTCCTCTTCCAATGTTTGAGACTCGGCCGTTTTACAGCAAGTGATGATATTTGGGAACGTGTTTGCTTGTGAGATCCCTTGGAGTGCAGGGTGGTGACAGCAACACACACCCAGCTGCAGTGTTTGCAGGTTCACGTGTGCTGGAAATGAGGAGGCACCAAATGACACAGCAAGGCAGTGAGGTGCTCCAGACCTGGAGTGGGCTTCTGGAGACTGATAGAGGTGCTAGAAACATGTAACAGCCAGGCCTAGCTGAAAACATCTGAGGAGGGAACCAGACTGGTGAGTCTTACTTTCCTTGTTAGAGTCTTGACAGGGTGTGGATAATTAGTTCATTTAGACTGGAGACAAGCCAGCAGTACCTTAGTCTTGATCCCACATGGGGGAAATATGAGTGGGAGTGCGGGGTACCCAGCGCCTCCCGGGAATGGGCCATGTCCTACATGTAAAAGCTGGGAATTTGATTCTGGTTTTCACTTTCAGCAGGACTGTGTTGGCTTTCCAAGTCCCCAAGGATGCATGAAAGCTATGTGTGTTTGGCCCAAATCGTTTGTAACTCATACTTTCCATATTAAGTTTACCATAAAATAACAAAGAGAAATTACTTAATTGAATTTGTTTGGAACCCAATATCAGAGGAGTGTAACAAATAGAAAACAGTCAAGCACCACACAATCAAACCGTTTGGGAGAAGCTACAAATTTCAACACACATGCAGCTGCCTTGTGGAAAACCAATCAAAACTACTACATTTAATATGGCTGCTCTTCTATAATAATTTCCATGCAGACGTGGAGAAAGTCTTAACTTATTTTGCTTGAAATTTCCCCATATTATTTCCTGGGACTGAAAGGGAAACCGTGGACATCTGCAGATGAGTGATTAGCCCAAGGTCATAGGGCAGGAGATCTGGAAGCAGAACTTTGGACTCTTGGTGATGTACTTTAACCACAAGACCATCTTTCAGTCTCCTTCACACTGATGACTTTGGAACTAGCTTTAAAAGATCCAGTGAGACGCAATGATGAGAGTGCTAGATAGCTACACTAGATAGCTGGAGGCAACAAAAATGATTAGAGACATGTGGGGGTATTTCTAAACAAAAAGATTAAGACCAGAACTATTTCATTTAGAAAGGAAAACAGTAAAAGATGATAGGATTGAGGTATATAAAATAATGAATGGTGTGAAGGAGAAATCAGATGCCCTTCATAAAACAAGAGGGCACCTAATGGAATTTAAAAAGGCATTAGCTTATAAATGGATAAGGATATCACTCTCCAGCTTATCTCTAAGGAACCTGTGGAACTCTCAGTTGCAGGACATTGATGTAAACAGTTCAAGAAGATTAAGGAAAAAAAGGAAAGATTGTATGTAGCCAGTGATACAGATTTTTGAGCTAAAGAATATATTTCTTCAAAGCAACAGTTTTCCCTTGAAAGAACCACCTCCTGCCCTGAGAATGTACTAACTTTTAAAATTCCAGATGGAGTCTCATGCACCTGAATGTAGAAGGCCCAGCAAAAACTGCAGCTGCTTTCTCCTGTCCTCAAAACAGGAACACCCCAGCCTATGTGATTTTCAGGAAGCCTCTTCCTCAGAACAGCATCAACAGCCTTAGAAATTCAATTTCTGGCTAACAGCAAAAATCATGTCCTCATTTTGTGTCCAGCAATTCCAGTCTGTCTTTGCACCACAGAGGCCACCATAAGGAGGATGGAAGGTTGCACTATCTCATTCTTTTCCCCTCAGCTCACATCTGTGGTCACCTCTACCTCCAATGCTTCTTTCCCTTCCTTCCCTTCTTTCTCCAGAGCCAAACTGCAGATCCATGTAAGATCATGCCTGAATCTCATCAATGACTATCTCTTGGATGGCTAAGGTAAATCCATTAGCCTTTTGTTCGTCTACACAGAACTGAGCCCTAACTGTTCAGGTCTCCCTTTTGATTCTGAATCCCTCCACTGGTGCTGAATCACCAGTCTTCAAGTTTCTCCCTAACTTCCCCACATTTGTGGGCTCCCTTTGACAATCAGGGTGCTAATCGTCCTCTGTTCGTCTAGTCTGTCTTTTCCTCATTCTCTACTATAATGGTATTTGTGCTTTCACCTACAGTAACCAGTTGGTACAGCTGCCTTGACATGACCTGTAAGGCCCCCTCCAGTGCAGATGGGAAACTTGCCTAATCCCTTTGCCCTTTTGCCATACCACTGACAGTGAAATGGGCTGCTGGAGATAAAGGCTGCCAAATTTGCCTGTTACCAAAAGCTCTGAAGGTCTGTTTACCTTGTGTCAGTGATTCTTAATGCACGGACTATCTCTCTTCTGTCGTTAGGAAAGGGTTTGGTATAATGGGTACATAACGGGTTACAGAAAAGATAATGATGCTCTGAATTATTCAGCACTGGTCCCTGGTGCTGAATGGATGGACCATCAATCTCTCTTAAGACATCTTAACTAAACCTCTGTGGAAGCTGTACACCTCAGGGAGACCAACAGTGGAATTTTAGAGACCCTCATTTCATTCCTTCCCCTGGGTTTGAGTGACCATGGCACTCCCACCCCCCTCCTTCGATGGCTGTGGAGTCCCCCCGAATGCACAGCACCCCCTCCAGCTGATATTGCTGCCAGGTTCACTTCACATGGGGAAATAAAATCAGCTTTATTCCCTAAGAGCAGTTTGCCTTAACTTCGAGCTATTTTAGCAGCCCCCGGATACTTTGGTTTCCAACAGTTATTTATATGTTCTCAACATCTGCCACTCCTCTCCTCTCTTCACCCTGCTCCACTGGCACCACTGATATAGCAGGAGCTGTTATTAATTACTTGTTGAATACCTGCAGTGCTCTGCTGCAGCAGGAGACACTGGCCCTCTCCACCAGGATTTATAAGCTGGGGATACAAGTAAATGAGACGGGAGAAAGTTTCCTGGGTGATTGGATGATGAGGAGGATTGTTTTAAGTTAATGTTTTAAGAGAGTGAGGAAAAGAAAAAAAGGGCTCCTTGTTCATGTTCCTTTGTTACATCTCTCCTCTCCTTGTTCTAGAGTATGATGAGAATAAGGTGAATGCCACTAAATGAATCAGAGGAAAACTGTGAGCATTGAAGGTCTACCTTGGAAAAAATTAAGTACTATAGAAAGAGAAATAGTTTTGCAGCTGGAACCAAGGAGAAATGAAAGATCCTATGTAAAGAGTAAATAAGAAATTCCTCCAATTGACAAACAAATATGCAAAATTTTCACTGATCATTAAAATAGACATTGTCAGAGGATTTTTTTTCTGGGAAAATTCAGGGTTGTTGTTTGTTTGGGGGTTTTTTTGTTGTTGTTTTTCTGTCAGATGTTCTTTCTCAAGGTTCCATCTTAACAAAATTCAAAATAAATAGTGGGTTTCATGTATGAGAAATGTCTGGCTTCAGTTTTGTGAAAGAATCTCAAATTGCTTTTTTTGACAGATGCTTTTTTATACATACCATAATGTATTTTTTTTCTTTAAAAAAAGCTAAACCTCTTCTCCACTGACAGAAATGTTGATGAAAAAACTTAGTCAATCTCAGCTCATTGGAACTGTGCAGGTAAGGTCACTGAGGTAGTGTTGGCAGTGGGTTTTTTTGGTAAACATTCTCCAAGCAGCCCAAGTTTTAAAGACATGTCCAAAGCAGAGTATTACCAAGTTCAAGATCTCACTTTGAATGCTAAATCTTCTAGATAATGTATCAGGAAGTGTTCTTGGGAACTATTGCCTAAATAGAGCCAGTTTGTAGCCACGTTTGTTGTAACTTAGCTTGAACAGTTACTTCTCTTTGGGATTCACTATTATAGGGAATAGTCAAATCACTGTCCAGGCTACACTTGGCCAACATGAACATTCAAGCCTCTTCTAATCTGCTCTCACAAGACAGACACTCCATTCCCCAACCATCCTTTTAGCCACAGTTTTAGCTTAAGTTCACCTTTCTCAAAGATGGGTGCTCAGAGCTGCACACTGTGCTCTAGATTAAGTTTTGCCTGTGCCTAAGTATTAACATTTCCTCATGTCTGCTGGAAATGCCTCATCTGAGACAACCTCCTATCATTTCTGCCTGACCAAATCACAAAGTGGCTTCACAGTTCTGCAGTGAGAACTAAAAGCTATGATAAGTCAGGTCTGGCAAAACCAATTCCAGCAGTAGGAGACAGTTTTGTTCCCACACCAGCTGCCTGTTTGATAGAGGTAACCACAATCACAGAGTTAGGACTGGAGCGCATATGCTTGAGCCTACATACTGCCAGTTACAGTCCTGTGTGTTAACTGTCCTGAAAATCAGCCTGAATCTCACCAGTGAGAAGTAAGGAAAACCCATAAACGCCTGAACTGAACCTGTGATCTGAGGCAGAACTGAGTCACCAATGCTGGCTGAGGGGGAACAGCCGCAATTGTAGAGGTCTTGTTTGAGAATCACAAGTAGAAAAGGCCATTAACCTGGGGGAGACAGGACTCATTTCCCTATCATCTTCAGGAACCCTGCTGTGCAGTGTTGTTTTTGTTTTTGTTTTTGTTTTTGTTTTTTTAAAGCCTGTTCCTTATTCATGAGCACGTTGGGCAAGGAAACCAGCTGAGTAAAAGCCACTAAATAATTTGTCAAGATGGGTTGTCCTTTGCCCCAACAAGCACTGCTAAGGTTTGCATCCCTCACTCTTGTAGACTTCAGTTAAGTACAAACCACCTGCAAAGCCACAGTCGTGCTAACCCGCCAACCACATCAAACCAGTAACTTCCATTGCCAGTGGGGATAGCCAGCCAGATGAAGAGCTATCAGGAAAAGGTTATCAGGTGATCCATTCATTTCATAAACACCGTCTTACAGCAACTGTACAGGCAACAACATCACCTTTGGTTCAGTTGGATATGGAGTGCTGTTTATTTGATTTCTGGATCAAAAGTATTATTAAAGTACACATGAGAGAACCCAAGATTATTAAAGCTACAACATGCATCATCAATATGGAATGTGCTAATGGCTTTCACGTACATAAAGATTTTGTTTGAAAGTGTTATTAGACAGGAAGACAGTAGTTACTCTGTACTCCTGCCTATAGATGTTCTCTAAATGTATATGTATTTAGCTTCATTTACCAGAGAAGTCGCAAAAAAACCCAACCCCAAACCAAAAACTTCTGCCTGTACTTGTAGTAAAGGTGGACAAAATAAAATTGAAAATGTGCATTTTATATTTTTCTCTTTCAAACTGAAAAAAGGTGAAATTCTATTCTGCGGGAAGTAGAACAACAGAAAGCTGTATTTTAACACAGGAAGGCAAATTAATTCTTTGTGAAACAACACAGAAGTCAATGGCACTAAACCAGAGATGAATTTTACCCGGGCTGTAAAAACAAAACATAAGTGCAACACAGACCAACAGAAGAGATTCCATTTAAAGGAAGAATTATGTTTCTGTCAGAAAAAAACAACAACTAACTATATTTGTTTCCTGGAAGGAGATCCAACTTGGCTCCTCTGCAGCAGTGTAAAAGGATCCAAAATAAGTAACAGCAGGCATCTCCGCTACAATTTGCTTCTGCTCAACGTTATTTTTCCTCTGGTACCAGAGAAGAGTTGAGCACATATTGCAAGCGAGGCACAGTAGTTTACTGCACAGAACACGGGAAAGGGGGCTAAAGCTCTGGCATTTGAAGCTTGGCTCAGCCAGGGAGCCAGCACACGGTCTTAAACAAACCACATACACTCTGTGGGGCTAATTCCCAACTAAATGCTTTCTAGTCCAGACATAGAAGCTCCAGTTGTGTGTGTGTGTGGGAGGGGAATACTCTTAATTACACCCATGTTCTATATCTGCCTCCTCACACATTAAGTTACGGGGTCAGTCCCCCATTGCAGGGGGACACTGAGGGACTATCAGCTCTCTGAATTACCAGCATCAAACCAAATCCAGCTGACGACGAGTTACAGGCAAGCGGGAGCTTTACATGTCGTTTGAGTGGTGGCAGTTTGTTCATACCGGCACACATTAATAAATGAACAGTAAAGCACCATCATCACAATCTGTGCATCTGTGTGTGTTTTCTGGTATCCTGAAAACGTTTCTAAAGTAGTTGGAAAACAGAAAGCAGAAATTATCATTCCTTCCCAGCTGGGCTCATGTGAAATGCTGTCTGACTGTGACTGGCAGATTTGATATTTTGTTAATTGTGAGAGACCCCACTTTGAATAACGTACTCACATTTGTTATGATCAGTGAATATTTCCTTTCACATTGCATTTGCTCCATACATAAACTTATCATAATCCAATAAAGAGCCTGTGTGCGCAAGTCTTCTACACGCAGCCTTTCCTCTCTACGCAGGGAAAAGGCTGGCGCTTTTTTTTGGTATACAATACTCATGCAATTTTTCATTTCTGCCTGAGTGAGATCCACAGTGAATGGAAAGTCTTCCTCACGCAAAATCGTTTGTTCTCAGGTTGCTCTGACCTAGAACTGAAGGCTTCATTCAGAGACGTCTAGTAAGAAGTACGTCTCAGAAACAAAAGGTGCACTAGACATAAGGAAATTGTTCATTAAAAAAAAATTATATATATACAACCCTCCCTCCAAACTAAAAAACAACTAAAGAGTTATACTGGTGTGATACATGGAATTGTAATGGGAAGGAAAAAAAAAAGGAAGAAGAAAAAAGAAGAATCACGAAGGTTAAAGTTTCACAGTAATTTTCCTTTAAAAAATTAGATGCACACCAAATATTCCCCCCCAAAACTTGCATCTAATTCAGTCAGGTTCAAGACAGAATTTAGATGCAGGCAGTGCTCCTAGGGGACAAAGCAACACCTAAGGTCCGAATCTGACTTAAATCCAGAACAATTCCACTAAAATCGATGGTTACAGCAGTGCAAATCAGCAAGAGATCTAAATCTGTCCTAGCTGATTCCAGATCTATCTTTTATTTGCTATATGGCTTTAGGCAAGTCAGTGACCTTCTTTTTATTTCTCAGTTTCTCCATCCGTAAAATGGTGATAATACTGCTTGTAACACATGAAGATTGGGGGGACTAGTTAGTTTCCTTACACGGTCTGGATATGAAAATTGCTGGGGATCAATCAGTTTTAGTTGCTTCCATCACCTTTATTGACTCTTTACGATCTTAGCACTCAGCTTTTTGCCTGCTTGCGTATTTCTCTTCCAAAGCCCACAAGCCATAGCCTGGAATCCCTCTTTAAGTTTAACGCTGTTTGCTTCTACGGCGAGATTCGCACGAGAAAAGTGAGTACAAAATTTGGAACTTGTCCCCAACAGCAACAAACTGCGAGGATCCTTCAGACAAAACTCACAAATCCCTGCACGAAATTAATCCCATTTGCAATCGTTTTTGCGAGTGCAGAGGAGCGAGCGAGCATTAACTGACCCACCGGTGCCCAAGCAACAAGGGGCACCAACAAAAACGCCGCAAATGCTTCTTCCACGGGATTTGAATCGTGTAGGCTGCGCTGCTATGTGCAGACACAACGTTGTTCGAACAGTGAAACCAGGGGGTAAAATAATAATAATGATAATATAAAAATGCAGAACAACCCAACCTGAAAGCACCCTGATGTCTGACAGCTCTGAGAGGGACCTCTAGTGTGTGCTAGAACATTTTGTGTCGTGCTTCGGGCGTAATTAATACACCAGAAGCACGGCAGTCATTTGGAATAGAATAGAATCAGAGAATCTTTGAGGCTGGAAAAGACCCTTGGGATCAAGTCCAACCATTAACTCTACACTGCAAAGTTCACCCCTAAACCATCTCCCCTAACACCCCATCTAAATGGCCTTTAAACACGGCTGGTGATGGGGATTCAACCCCCTCCCTGGGCAGCCTATTCCAGCAGCTGACTACTCTGGCTGTATTTTTTTTTTCCTACTATCCAGTCTAACCCTCCTCTGTTGTAGTTTGGAACCATTCCCTCTGCTTCTATCAATAGGTGAGGAGAAGTTTCACAAGTACCTCTGAGCTGCGGGACGAGCATCCCTCCTGCAGGGGTGATGCTCAACCCAACCCGCAACAATTCAATTCCTACTTTTACTTTTACTTTTATTCAATTTATTTTTTTAACTTTTTTTTTCATTATTTTTCATTCCCCCCCCNCCCCCCCGAGACTCTTCGTGCTCAAGGCACCAACTTCCTCGGAGCTGCCCGGACTTCCATAGGTTTATTTTTCAAAAGCACTCGTCGGGAGAGCGGGAAGATCTTGCTGCTTTCCAAGGAGCTTATCAAAATATTTGAAAGCGCGTTAGGTGTTAAGAAGAAAGGGGGAAAGTTGCGTTGCCAGACGGAGCTTCTCCACTGCGCTTGTGTGGCAAGAGAACGAAAATAATCCCTGGAGTCAGCAGCCCCAGAGNGAGCTCAGCCGCTGCCCCTCGGGCCGTAGCGGGGGCAGGGCCGCCCTTCCCTCCGCAGCCCCGGCAACAAAAGGCGCCGCGGGGGACTGGACTCCTGAGGGGTGCGGGGATGGGGGGACGGTGCCTTCTGCTGCCTCTCGCCCCCCATCACACACACACACAGACACAGACACACACACAATGGCGGCCCCGTCCTGCCGCCCGGCGCAGAACAATGCCGGCCGCGCAACCCCCCGCGCCCAAACGCTCGCGTTGCGACGGCACAAAAAATAAACCCGGTCCCCCCCTCCCTGCGCTCGCTGCCCCCGGAGTGAGCGGTGGCGGGGAAAGGAGGAGCCCCCCCTTGCCTCCTCTCCTCTCCTCTCCCCTTNGATCTTGCTGATTGAGAACAGGCGGCCAAACGGGGTTACTGGGCTGGGGTTTATCTCTGGATTTTGAGCCGGCGGCCGCGGCTCCTTCACCGGGACGGTGTCGGACACCGGGAGGGAGACTTAGGAGAGGAGAGGAGAGGAGAGGAGAGGAGANCCCTTGCCTCCTCTCCTCTCCTCTCCCCTTCGTTGGCCGCCTCCCCGCGGCGCTGCGCGGGTTGCGCGGGGGAGCGCGGAGGGGGCGCGGCGGCCGCGCCGGTCCCTGCGCACATGCGTGGAAAGGAAGGGGAGAGAGGCGCCCGAGTCCCTCCGCACCCTCCGCTGCGAACAACAACAACACGAATCCCGAGCAGCCCTTACCTGGAACATCGGAGCCGCCAAAGTATCCCCCGCTTTTTTTTTCTCCTTTTTTTTTTTCCCCCTTTTTTTTTTTTCCTTTTTTTTTTTTTCTCCTTTTCTTTTTTTTTTTTCCTCCCCTCCTTCTTTTTTCTTTTCTTTTTTCTTTTCTTTT